>JAUZST010008509.1:0-13527 GCA_034779995.1 Parotocinclus haroldoi
CTCTCTCGCTCTCTGTCTCTCTCTCTCTCTCGCTCTCTGTCTCTCTCTCTCTCTCGCTCTCTGTCTCTCTCTCTCTCTCGCTCTCTGTCTCTCTCTCTCTCGCTCTCTGTCGCTCTCTCTCTCTCTCGCTCTCTGTCGCTCTCTCTCTCTCTCGCTCTCTGTCGCTCTCTCTCTCTCTCGCTCTCTGTCTCTCTCTCTCGCTCTCTGTCTCTCTCTCTCTCACTCTGTCTCGCTCTCTCACTCTCTCGCTCTCTCTGTCTCCTGACCAAATCATGGAAACACTTCATTTGCATGTATATGATTTATTTATAAGTATATATGATGTTCCTCTTGACTGTTTAGTAGGAAGCTAATGAGACACAAATCTCTGTGATGTGACGCCGCAGATGATCAGGGTGATTTATCTACCTCTAACGTTCAGTTAGACTGATGCTAATCTCTGTTGCTCTTCAGGTTTCTCAGGCAGCTACAGATCTGAAGAATTTCTGTCTCCAGAATGCTCATAAGGACCCGCTGCTGATGGGCGTCCCGTCCGGGGACAACCCCTTCCGACCTCCCAAATCCTGTGGCCTGCTCTGAGGTACCTCAAACCCCACTGTGATTCAGATGGTTTTTCTGATTAACCGAAACGCGACTGATTTAATTTTGTCTGCGCTCTCCTCTACAGCTCACGATGGATGGTTGATGGATTCGGCTGCCTGAAGACTTTCTGAGATCCACACACACACACACACACACACACACACACCCACCCTCTCTCTCTCTCAGACACTTTAATTCACCACGTAATTCTTGCTGGACGTTTATCTGATCTAACAGCGTGTCGGCGTCTTTACTGAACGGCCCATTTTCTGCTCCAAACCGCTTACTTAACGCTACCTACATTTAATAATATTAACAATACTAAAATAGGTGCAGGCCGAGTGCTCTGTTACAGACTTTAAAAGCAGCTTTTCAGGTATCTGATGATGATGATGATGATGACGATGATGGCAGGAAGCTTGAATGTAATTAAGCGCGTGAAGCAGGGTTGCACTCTTACCTCTCATGAAGCAGGAGATTCCTGTACGCTGATCTAAAGCCTCGAGTAAAACCGTTTGCTTCACAGTCATGCCTTAGAAAAGTGCCTTAAACCTCACAACAGTGTCTCCTAATAAAGCGCAGTTCAGTACCGTTTGTGTTTTCTAAACGCTGAAGCCATTCAAGCAGTTATTTCTGTCACTTTGAGTACTTTCATTTCACTGGCTGTACGGCGCAGGTATTGGTGCTAAGAGCCAGCCTGCCGGAATAGGTTCTGTGCACGTTCCCCTCAAACCCGACCCTCATAATTGTGGTGGGATTTGAATCCAGTACCGTTACCTCTAAGCTACGGCAGTCCCTTTGTGTTTACGTACACTTTAATAATCAGGTAACTGCAAAAAAAAACCCCAACAGATTTTGTCAGTAATCCGATCAACCAGTTTACATGACCTGGACTGTAATTGGATTTATATTTATTTAGATCCCACGGGGTTTAAATAAAAGAGGTCTATGGATACGATTCCAACGGTAGCGAGTTCTTTTAGATTAAGTGGACCTGGCAACCGTGTTATGTACAGGGCACGTGCAGAATGAAAGCTGTATGGATGTACGTGCTCTGGGAAATCATTTACTAGAGCGTTAAAGCCAGCTTTTTTTAAATGACTAGTCATGTAAATCGGATTATTAAGTGTATGTAACAGTCTGAGGTTTATGACCCAGATCATCAGGTATTGCTGAAAAAATCTAAATAATGGAAATCTCAGGTTACATGCCTTCAGTTATAACCCTTAAAGTTTTAAATATGCGCACACTAACGGTTCAGAACATGTACATATCATCCCCTGCTCACAAAAATTAGGGGATATTTCATTTTAATCTCAGTTTTCAAGTTATTCTCCTTATTTTTGAGTGTTTGTGTGTATATATATATATATATATACATGTATGTGCGTGTGTGTGTATATATATATATATGTATATATACACACACACACGCACACATACATATATATATATATGAATGAAATCTGAGGCCAGATCAGCATACACGTTTTCTCCGTGGCCACCTTTGCCTTACGGACTTTTTCTCGCTTGTTGAGTAACTCGGATGTATCGGTGGGAGAGCAACACGTTAGCTTTTATATGAAGAAGATTTATTCGATGAATTTGAAGTAATAAAATTAGAGTCACAAAGTTATAGGTTTTTATAAAAAAAAGCGATCCTTAATGAATTTATTTAGCAGAGTGATCCAGGTCTAGATCTAGTAATTACGTCTTAATATTTTTTAGTTCATTTATATAAATATATATATAAAATTTTTTTTGGAGTGTTTGGAGTGGCTTCTGGTAACACTGTACACACTTCCTGTGACAAGCAGCAGTTTATCATTTGTTATCAGTCACGTGACTGCCAAATATGAATTAGTTTCAGGCTTAGGCACTGCAGAGGATTTCCACATCTACATCAGTATAAAACCGTTTAACCTTCAGTTTCAAACTCTAAAGCAATAAAGCTGGACGTAAGCGTGAAATGGACACGCGCCGCACGGTGCTCGAGGTCATGTTTATCCTCTTCACAGCAGATTTGTTTGGGAAACAACTTGCCCGTGTTGGATATCGGGACATTATGTTATGCCGTATGGGCGTGTCCCACCCCATCCAGGTCAGGATCGCAGGGTGCCGCTTTCGGAGAAGTGTGACTGATCCCGTTCGTTCAGCTCTTCCGTAGACTCGGGTGTCTTAGTGATATTATTCAACAAATTCACACACAAGATTTGACATTATATATATATATATATTTGGATGATTTGGCTCAGAACCCATCACAGATCTTGCGATCCCATTTTAACCAGCTGCAGATCGCTGTTAAATCTACATTTATCACCACCGCATTCTTTCTTCACCGTGTTCAATTGTTTCAAGGATTTGGGGGGCGGGGGGGGGGGGAGGGCTTGATGTGGCACTACATACAGCAGCAGTGTTAGAAAGTAATTTTTTTTATAATCTAAAAGACCTTCAGCCAATCATAGGACCAGTGTTGGAATTTCTATAAATGCAAACGGCGATGCTTTTGGGAAGCTAATTTCTGATTAATATATTCATTGTTTGTGGATTAGGGTGCTTAGTGTTGCTAATTCTAGAGAGCTAACAGTGTGTTACACTACAGAGAGGTCTGTTTACTGTGCCCTGGTGTAAAAGGTGGCTCTTACTTTAAAATACTGTAGCTTTTCCTTCCTGTAGTGCCGATTTAGTGAAAGCCGTTTCTCTGTATGAACACGTTCAATAAAGTGTGGAAAAAAAACCCTTACATGTGCTGATCGATCTCTTATTATTGTATGTTTTGTAAAATAATTGATAGTTTTCAAGTCTGCGGTAGCTTAGTGGTTAAGGTACCGGACTCGGGATCTGATGGTCCAGGTCTGGCAAGCTGCCACAGTTGGGTCCTTAATTGTAAGACTGTGTATGAGTTAGTATGAGTAAGTCGTTCTGGATAAGGATGTCTGGAAAATGTAAATAATATTGAATCTTTAAAACTCTCTAAATTAGCAAACCTAACTGTATTTTGCATTGTTGGTGAATCTAGTCGGGCGGTCCGGGGTGTGGGGGGGCTTAGGATGGGCAAGGAGGCAAGGAGGCCCGGGTTCGATCCCAGGGTGGGGCGGCCTGGGTCCCTTCTGTGTGGAGTCTGCATGTCCTCCCCGTGTCTGTGTGGGTTTACTCCGGGTACTCCCACAGTCCAATGACATGTATTAGATTAATGTGTCTCTAAACTGGCCTTTAATGTATGACTCTGTGTGTGTGTGTGTGTGCCCTACGATGGATTGGCGCCCCGTCCAGGGTCGTTCCTACTCTTGCGCCCTGAGTTGCCGAGGGGGCACCGGCTGGCCCGCGACCCCATGTGGATTAAGCGTAAGAGAACGGATGGATGGTGAATCTACTCATCAAACAGTTCTTACGTTGACGATTAAACACTATTGTACCGTTCTTGAACCTCGTGGTCCATCAGGTTTCAGCCTCTTTAGTTTTACACTGGGCTGGCACAGTGGTGAGCGCAGTTGTTTCCTGCCTTGCTCCCTGTGCTGTCGGTTAAGCCCAACACATCCCAATTCGGCCCAGGACATTAACGAATTGGATCAGGTTAAGTTACTGAATGAGTTTCACGGTTCAGGCTGTAATACTATGTACACAAGTACACAAAAAGTACAATAAACAGCCCCAGTGATGAAGGATGTGCACGAGGGAAGGATTTTTAAAAAAATAACAATACATTTCCACTTTTTTTTTATTAGTTCCTGTATAAATGCTGTTCCGATTGAGCCATTGCAGGTGAGTGTGTGCTGATTCACGTCTCGTTAGCTAGCTACGTTATAGCTTCCGAGCTCGCGGTGATAAGTGACCGGTTCTAGCGAAGAGAAATCTTCACACGCTTCAGCTTAACTCAGTTAAACTTTCTCCCTGCTTCCTTTAAATAGGCAGTGCTGATCAGCAGAAATGAAGAACACCTGAGACTGGTATGAGAGTCTGTACCAAGACACGGGCCAAACAAAAAAACAAAACAAAAAACAAACAAACTTGAGGAGAAAAGGAAATCTGCACTCAGGCCAGGTAAATTAGATTTAACCTTCATTTAAACCTCCCCAGCAGATTTACCAAACCTTTTAGCTTTATTTAACACTAATCTATAATGGTTCCCTGTTTCACCCGCAAAAAACCTCAATAAATACACAAGAGCTTTGTGCTTTCTGTGGTCTAGAGACACTTATTAACGTAGCTAGCAACTAAACGAGGATTATGCAAACGGTTTAGTAATTATCACACCTTAAAATACACTGTCTCATTAATATTGCTTCTCAGCACTATTTGTATGAGCCGAGGCTTAAGACTTATGATCATATTAAACACTGTTTACTTCGTTAAGACGACAAAGAGACTGATTTAAGACTATTCTTACATCTAACGAGATGTTGAGAGCAAAGCTCAGGTTATAACGTGTAAAACGACCTGTTAAACATGTAGGCCACCCAAGCAGGTCCGTTTTTGAGTCTTGGTTTCTTCCTGGGGAGTTTTTCCTTTCCGCTGTCGCCCTAGGCTCATTTAATGTGTTGTTGGCCTTCTGAGATAATCTAATATTATAAAGCTCTTTGGGACAATGCACCATTGTAAAACACGCTATAGAAATGAATCGACTATAATGTCTACTCGTGAAATAATGAAATACATGACAAAAGATCCGTTGTGTTTGTATTGCGACTCTGTGTGTGTGTCGGAGGAGATGATGGCGAGCAAACGGGAAGGGAAGACTTTACCGCCTCGCAGCAGGCCTCAGGAGACATCAGGTAATGCGCAACGAATTGGTTCTGATTTCGATGACGAGCACAAGATGTGATGGCGTTTACCTGGTGTGTGATTTGGGACACGTCCACAGCGGGCTGATGATGATGTGGTGTTTGTGACGCTGGGCAGCATGTTTAGGGAGTTTTCCCCTTGCCACTGTTTGGCCTTGTAAAATATCTGCTTTGAGACAAATGCTCCGTTTAAAAAAAAACCCCAAAAAAACGCTATCGAAACAAATCAGGCTCGACTTGACGTGTTGAGACCCAGGGTTCGAGCCCAGAGTTTTTCAGTTGGTGTAAGGTGATTATCGCCTTGTGCCCAGTGCTGTTGGTAAAGCCCTGGCTTTGGGTATAGAAGATCAGGGGTGAATGGTGAGTATTTGTGATGCTGATAACGACCTATATGGTGCAGACGTTGTGTGATTTGGGACACAGCCTCATGGACTGTGACATGGACAAGCTTGTTTACAGCCTATATGATGATCCATGAGATTTGGGACTGGGTGATTGTAAGGTGCCCTGTCTAGGGTTGTTCCTGCCCTTGCCCCCTGAGTTGCCGGGTGGGCACCAACTGGCCCGCGACCCCGTGTGGATGAAGCGGAAGATAATGGATGGATTGTAACATGTTCAAAATGAAGCTTCGGTGCACTTGATAGTGACTTGTGTGATTTGGGACACAGCCACAATGTTGCTGTTGGGCCGCTTTTGATGGGGTCGACACTAAATAGATTGTGAGGTGGGACAGACCCACACGTTGACGGTCTACCAGTGGGTCTCGTTTGGGGTTTGAACCCTGTATGCACTGCAGTAAGCATGGTTACATGTTCATAGCCATGTTTAGGTGGCCCACATAGCTAATGGGGTGAGTGGTTTGGGACATGTCCCTGACAGAATTGAATGTTTTTCCTGTCCTAGCGCGTTTCAAACACAAGCTTTCTAATTTCCTCAGTTGCAGGGATGCAGAGCACTCGCGTCTTGTTACAGGCCAGTCCTCCTTACAGCAGCGCCTCCTACAGGAGCCACCAAGAGGGGCAGAATGACCACAGTCGGGCACTTGAGGTACTGCATAAGACAAACGCCCCAAATGGAGCCGATGACCTCGATGTCATTAACCTTTTTATTTTGCTGTAAACGCACACGTTGCCGCGAACCCGTGCTTGTTTCTCTCTCGTTCTGCGTTTTCCGCCCTCTAATAACGCTGGATTGTTTACAGGAGCGGCTTGTCGAGAGAGATCAGCACATCTCCGGACTGCAGGATGCACTGCGATCTGAGAGGGAGAAGGTAGAGCCTGATTACGCACTGGCACTGTCTCAACAGGAACTGTGTGCGCTGCAATAAAGCAGAGAGTACAGTCTTATGCAAACGTTAGGACACCCCAGGGCAAATCACATGCTTTTAACATTTTCATAAAATGCTTCCTGCAGTCCCCAGATATTGAAATAAAGCGAAAGCAAGGCATACTTTCACTCTCCGTCCACTTTTATTAGGTACACGCGTTTGAGCAAAACAAATCTCATCAGCTAATCACATGGCATCAGTCATGCACGAATGATCAAGACGACCGGCTGAACTTCGTCTTTTTCCTTTGTTTTTTTTTTTTTTGGCCCGCTCCTTGATCAGCCAAAGGGGGGGGGGTGATCTCTGTCTGAATTTCCTCCCTCGGCTGTATGTGGAGCCCCTGACTAGGTGTCAAGAGGCTGCCTTAACTTGTTTTCTTATTGTAAAAAGATTTAAATAAACCCTTTATAGGATCAGGGGTGCCCAAAAAGTTTCCCAAGAATCTATATGCGGTGGAACCGCATCCTTTCGGAAAGAGGCAGACGATAACCGAAATGAACGATAACTGAAGCCGTGGGTCCCATAAGAAATCATGTGAATCCAATGAATCTGTTCCAGACGCTCCAAAATATTACAAAAAATAAATTTTATAGTGGATCACTAGTTTTACATACAGAGAACAATGAGAAATAAATATACAAACCCAGTTCCACAGTAATCAGTCTTTTTGTATTTAGGGCTCGCACTCTGGAAAAAACAACGGGAATGCTTGGGAGGAAGGGGCGGGGTGACGCTCGTACAGCAAGAAACAAAGCCTGAATGAGGGACGAACAGAGTCGTTCCCTTTTCGGGTTTCCACCAGTGAGCTTTAGCAGGTGGAACAGCTGGAGACTCGTACTCACGTTTATCAGATACGTCACTACTCACTTTATTTACCCTAACGGCCGTAATAAAGTTGCTCTTGGAGCTTTTCTACATCTTTATACATGAACTTAAGAACCAAAGCTCGTAGGCGTTACTTACAGAAATGAGAAGGATGGATAATTTAAATGAGCTGGATCGAGTAATCCTGAGGGGCTCTTAAAGAGACAGTACGCATATTACTGACCGTTACAGTGGGTGAGGGAGGAAAACAGTCGATGATAATCGAGGCTCTGCTGTACGAGCAGATTGTACGGTTTGTTTTGTGTCGTCTTGTACTAAAAAGCCACTCATTCACTGATGGTCCTTTTTTAAAAATTTTTTTTCTTTTTTTCGAGAATGCCAACCTGCAGTGCCGTTTAAACCAGCAGGCCTCGGATCTGAAGCGTAGAGAGCAGCAGTTTACCCGAATGAGGGAGAGGCTCTCACAGCTCACCGACAGACCCCGAGATCGTGGATTGTGTAAGAGACGCCGCGTTAGGATACATTAGTGAGGTTCAAACGCACGGTGTGAGTACGGCTTCTTCTCTCATCAGCCGTAGAGATCATCAACAGTCTACCTAAAGCTTCAGGACGGAGAGAAATCACCTCCAGATCCACAAAGCCTGATGCCAGGTGGGGTCCGACCATTTCAGTTTCACCAAAAAGCATCTTAGGAAAGAAAATCTTCTTAAATGTGTGTGTTTTGTTCTTTAAATTCATGCGCAAACGTACCATAAAGTTACCACGATTCTCCCTAAGGGTCAAGCAGGTCAGTGTGTCGAAATTTGACCAAAGTTGAAGCAGTTATGTACAGTTTAGACTTTTCGGGCGTTGTATACCAAACATGCAGTGCATTCAGCAGTGGATCATGTCTTACTGTTACGGAGTTTGAAGCGTGTGCGCCGTTAATCTTGAGATCCGTGTTTGCTTTCTGTCAGGAAAGAGGAGGCTCTGAGGGTGATGCTGGAGCGGAGGGAGGCTGAGCTCAGGGAGGCCATGAAGCTGCGGCACAGCCTCACGACGTTACTGCACGCGCTCAGAACCAACATGCAGCGGGTAAGAGAGAGTAAGACGGGCCTGACAGAAGTGTGATTGTTAACGGGTCGTGCGTTTCCTGTCCTCCAGGCTTTACAGGAGGAAGAGGAGGAGGAGGAGCATGATGATGATGATGATGATGACACCGAGGAGGAGGAAGCAGACGGCAGCACGTTGGTCCAGGCCGAGGTGTCTCTCGGTGATCATGTGACGGGGGGTGTGGTTCTGGAGTGGACCCGTGTACAGAAGAGGCTCCGTGAGCTGCTGGAACAAAGTAAGAGTAGGAGTCACACGATGGGGCGGAGTTAACCAGCAGCAGAATCGCAGAGTAACCCGTTTGGGCCTTGCCGCGCAGGTCCAGTGGCGGTCCGGACCGATCAGGAGAAGTTTGTGGTGCAGCTTGAGGAGGAGCTGGAGCAGAGCAGAGAGCTGGTTCGAATGCAGCAGCAGCTACTGCAGGTTCAAACGCTAGCTTCTGATCGGGTCACGGTCACCATGGTTACGAGTCGAGTCCATATGAATATTGACAATTAACCTGTCGGAAAGAAATTGTTCCTCTGTAGCATAAATCAGAACGAAACTGTGAACCGATTCGATTCAGTACATTACTCATTTAATTTAGTACGTACTAGATGCGGAGAAAGCCTTTATTTATTTTCTGTTCTGCATGCATTTGGCTTCGGGGACGGACGGACGGACGGACGGACGTTGATTTCCTGGATAAAGTTACTTTATAATGCTCCATTAGCTCGCGTCCAGACAAACTCCGTATACTCCGGCTATTTTCCCCTATTCAGAGGCACACGGCAGGGATGCCTGATTTATTTTTTTTTGCGTTTCAGTTGCTCTTAAAATGGCTTCTGACATACAGGGAGTCACACGATATGGCGTGGAGAACAAGGTCTCTCTCTATGCAGATGACCTTCTGATATGCACAACTCGTCCTCTTTCTACAGTCCCAATGATCAGCGCAGTCTTAGAAGGATTTGGCTCGTGTTCCGCTTACAAATCGGACTTTTTCGAAAAGTGAATTTTACCCAATTAATGCAACAGCTACCGTAATTACTCGGGTAGATATCCCATTAAGATTGGCATTTAAATATTTCGTTTATATCATATCGCACGTAAAAAAATGTCACTCATCCAGGAGGATAACTTCTTCTCCTTTACTTGAAAACATGAGCAAGGACTTGAAAAGATGGAACTCTCTTCCTCTGTCTCTGGCTGGCAGGGTGCAGGGCGTTACCATGAATATCCTCCCCAAATTTTTGTTTCTGTTTAATCGTCGTCCGCTTTTTTTTTTTTTTTTTTTGCCCAGATCGGTTTTTTATATCTTGAGTTAAAGCTGTTACTGCATCTATCTGGGGTGGAAAGGTTCCCCGTATTAATAGGGACACTGTTCGGCGTACCTGCTCTATGGGGGGCCTTGCTGTCCCCAAACTTTGTTTTACTATTTTGCAGCTAACAAACAAAAACTGGCTTTTTGGCTTAATTATCCGAACACAGGGTGGAGTGACATGGAATCTCATTCCTGCCATTGTTTGCTCTGTTTTTTTTTCTTTTCTTCCTCTCATCCAATATCACCTTCTCGTTTCTCTTCGGATCCTCTGGTCGCATCCACTTTGAAAATCTGGGCTCAGTTTCGCAGAATGTTTCGTTTTGCAGAGAGGTCTGGTCCGAGTCCTATTTGCAAAAATCATTCAACCCTAGGCTCGAGATTCGCGATTTGGGAGCGGGCGGGTATAAGAACTTTCAGGGACTTGTATGAGGAAACATTTTGCGCTTCTACATCTGTGAGTTCGAAATTCAAGCTTCCTAGGACAGACTTGTTTAGATTGTTTTTCTTTTCAGGCACAATCCCTCTTTTTCGATGTTTCCGGAATGTCCCCCAGCCCTTCCTTGGGCTTTTTTTTTTACACTGCAGTCTGAGAAAAAAAGGTCATCTCAGTGTCGTATAGCCAAAGTTAATTCTTCGCCGTCTTGCGCCAGATTGAACTTAATGCAACTGAAGGCGGTTCGCGGCGCTCATATGTGCAACGCTAGGTTAGCCCAAATTTATCCTGGAACGAAACCCAGTTGTGGCGATGTTGACCCCAGAAACACTATATTACGTGTTTTGGTCATGTTGCAGGTTAAGAAGGTTTTGGGATTTTGTGTCCTCCACTCTTTCCACGCTCTATGGTCATTTCTTGGTTTGGCATTTCTTCGGGCAAAACCCAGTGGAGCGCACGGGAATTTCATAACATTTTTTCACTCCCTATCACTGTTTCCTGTGGAATTAATTAATATTCTGTATGTAACTATTATTATTATTATTATTGTTATTTTAGTCATTTGTCTGTTTTTATATGAATTTTTTATTTATTTGGTTATTTATCCATTTCTCTTTGTTTATTTATTTAATTTGGTTTGTTTGGGGGGATTTTTGGTTTGATTTTTGTTGTACGTTGTTTTCCCGTAAGGTTGATTTTGCTGTAAAATGTTTAAAAGAAATAAAAAAAAAAAAAGTTATCAAAAAAATGTAGTACATACTGATTTCACAATTCATCTTCCCTTTCAGTACATTGTTTATTTGTTTTGTAGCCGATTTGACTGAATTCCTTATTTGATTCTGTTTTATTGATTTGATTGATTGTTTTATTAATTTGTTTCACCATTTTGCTAAACTGATTAATTTGTTGATTTGATTCTCTAATTCACTGAGCAGATTCATTTATCCATCGATTTGATTCGCGTATTTATTTGACTTACCATTTGACTGATTTATTTATTAATAAGTATGTTGCCTGTTTGTTGAATGACTTGAGTAGCCACTTCATTCGCTACTTTATTTTGATTCGTTACATTTAACGATTAGATTTTGTGCTTTATTTTTTACTGATATGATTCATTGATTATATCGGTTTATTGATTCTATTCCTAACTTTTCCAATATGATTTATTACTAATTCTCTATGTATTTGATTCATTACTTTACTGATTGGATTCTTCACTTTAATTTACTTAATCGCTTTATTTGAGGAACTACTTTGCTAAATGTATTTGGCTAATTTTATTTTGTGACATTATTACTTTAACTCGTGGTTTTATTGCCCAGGCCTTATCAGACTCTGTTTAGTGGATAGTTCAGAACTCCTATTTTTCTGTCTCTCAGGACAGTGTGGCTCCGCCTCTCCCAGAATCTCTGATTGATTCTTACTATCTGGAGGAATGGGAGCGGCTGCAGAACAAGTGGGCGGAGCTTGATCGCCAGAGGCGGTGTTTCCAGCAAGAGAGGCAGGCCTTCACAGACGCTGCGATCCGATTGGGCAATGAGGTGACCTTAGAACTCAAAACCAGTGTGTAATGTGTGTAGCCTGTATTGTGTATTTTTAAAAGATGTGTGTGTGTCTGTGTGTGTGTGTGTGTGTGTGTGCGTGCGTGTGTGTGTGTGTGTGCGTGCGTTCATTTTCAGAGGTGTGAGTTTGAGCAGCAGAAAGCGTCTCTGATGAAGCAGCAGTTTCTCAACATGTTTCCACTGACAAAGATTTCACACTGTAACAGGAGAGAGAGCACAGCTCTCAGTGACCTAAGTACGTCTCTCTCTCACACACACACACACACACACACACACACCGACTCGCTGTGCACAACACACTGATTTATTACTTTATTCACTCTATTATTACAATTAACGATTATTTAACTGTTTGAATTTGTATCAGTATAATTTGATTCAGTTTAATCATTTGATTCATCATTCATTTGATTTAGTTTTATATGATTCACTTTTATAATTTGATTCATAACAATTAATTTGATTCAGTTTTATTATTTGATTCATTATTAATTTGATTCAGTTTTATAACTTAAATCATAATTGATTTGATTCAGTTTTATAATTTGATTAATAACAATTAATTAGATTCAGTTTTATAATTTGATTCATAACAATTAATTTGATTCAGTTTTATAATTTGATTCATAACAATTAATTTGATTCAGTTTTATAATTTGATTCATAACAATTAATTAGATTCAGTTTTATAATTTGATTCATAACAATTAATATGATTCAGTTTTATAATTTGATTAAAAACCATTAATTTGATTCAGTTTTATAATTTGATTCAGTTTTATAATTTGATTCATAACCATTAATTTGACTCTGTTTATAATTTGATTCATCATTTGATTTGATTCAGTTTTATAATGTGATTCATCATTAATTTGACTCATTTTAATTCGTACTAATCTGATGCATGGCTGTATTAATGACTCATTAACAAACCTGATTCGTTTCTTTCTTCATTTACTGAATCACTGAGCTGATTCTTAATTTAATTAAATAGATTCATGTTGCTGATCTGATTCATCACTTTATTCATTTGACTCACTCTGCTGATTTGACTTTACTGCTTAGATTTGACCCTTTTATCTTATCGGATTAATTACCTTATTAATATTGATCATATGTTACTGATTAGTTTAATCACTGAAGTTTTAGATTGACTCTGCTGATTTGATTCGTTACAGTATTAATTTGACTCGTTTAAATTCTGATTCATTTTTGACTCCTTTTCTATTTTGGTTTGTTACTAATTTGTTTTTACTGAACACTGATTGTATTTGTTGCTTTATTTATTTTGACGGTTCGATTTATTTAGTTTTACTTAGTACTGACCAATCCCAATCAGTTTAACCGATTAAAAAAATGAGTGATTATGAACACGCCTTTAATGATTAATTTATAACGATGACTGTATGGATGTGACTTTTGTAAATTTAATTATTCATTTAATGGCTTTGATTCTTTACTAATTTCACATTAATTTTTACAAATTAGAAAAAAACAATCCACCAGTTATAACTCTATCTAACACAAAATGGGAATTTTAGCCTAAAGTGTGTGTGTGTGTGTGTGTGTGTGTGTGTGTGTGTGTGTGTGTGTGTGTGTGTGTGTGTGTGTGTGTGTGT
>JAUZST010008510.1:0-13525 GCA_034779995.1 Parotocinclus haroldoi
AGGTTTAATAAACATTTAATATGTTACATCAATTATAGCACGTCCCATCTTATAACATAGGGCATGTTCGATTAATCATACCAGCCGCTTATTAGGACCAAAACCATCCCGTCCCGATGTGGCCCCGTTAACCGGATTCGACTGTATTTGCAAAAAAAAAAAAAGTTTATCCATTTGAAGATTAAATATCTCTGTAGTGTATTCAATTGAATTTGTGTTGAAATTTCTAACGTCTGGTAATTTCTAAAATAAAACTACATTTCCATTTCACGCAAACGTATACATTACCAACAAATAGTTAAAATTAATTTGCATAATTTTCCATTTCAGAGTCACACACACACACACACACGCTGGAACACTTTAAAGATATGTCGTTTCCAAACCCATATGTTTGGTATGGGTTTGTTTGTGGAAGCCTGAGTACCCAGAAGGAACCCATTATGGGTCCGGAACCAAACTGGGAAACTAGTTAACCAGTGTACCACTGCGCCACCTCACCGTGATATTATCATTCATGGTTGAGTCAAACTTTTTTACGGAAAATATGTTGCTTGAGATCGACTTCATCACTCCTTGGCTTTTTTTTTTTACAGGCACATTTTCGACACCTGACATTTCCTGGCTTAAAAAGTGAAAATTAGCCTTTCAATTAGGGAGAGGTAATTCAGGTCCTGGGAATGAAGTCGAGGTCATTTTGCTGCACCTGAAATTGTATCTGGAATTGAGCAGGTAGTTGGAATTGAATAGATACGGTCCGCTGAGCTCATTCCATATTGCATCCATCTTCTGTCCCTGGCCCCATTCCAATCTCCATCTCTTGACCCTGTCTCTCTCTCTCTCTCATTTAACGAAGAAAGTGAGCCTCAAGAATCTGATCTCTTCCTCTCCCTCAGTTAATATGAGCTCTCGCACCTTTCGCTGTGACCCTGTCTGCTTCCTCTAAAGAGAAACCCTCACCTACTAAAAATGGCATGATGGAATCATCACACTTGGAGGACGTACAGCCAGTCGCTCTAGCTTTGTGAAGCGTACCTCAATCGAACTAAACCAAGTTGTTTAAGTGAATGGCAAATTACAAATCTGAAACTATTTTGGAATTTGCATTTCTAATACACATGCCAGTTTAAAAAGGCACCTTTGTCTGTAAAAGCAGAGCTTACAAACATGCTGCTTGACACAAACTTCACAGTTTTGCATGTCAGGTAGACAGGTGTAGGTTCCATCAAGGGGAAAATATGCTCGGTGATGATGAAATCGTGATGATAATGGCACGGTGGTGAAGCTTTTCCATCAGAAATGGCATATTAACTCATGGCACGGCCAGCAAACATTCCAGATTTGCATCGGAGTCTAAATTAATGGTAGAGAAATGATAAACCGGTCTGTCCCAAGGCTCCACCCTGCACATCTGCCGATGGCTATTCGAGAAAATTGGGACCCTCTTTACATCGAATACTGTTCTTCATAAGTTAAGTCCGTGCCTCAAAGGATTTAGGTTAGAATAACAGCTTGAGGAGAAGCAACAAGGCACACTGTTTGTGATTTTTTTTCACTGAGTCATTCTGCCTTCACAAGTATGCAAGTTCAGCCTTTATAGTTAGGTATCGTATATGAGATTTATATATATATGTATATATATAAAACGTCTGGGTGAAGATTCTGTAACTGAAGTGTGATTTGATCATTTTTATTTTTACGTTATTACAGCACAGATGTTCATCTGTCACATTTCCACGGGTTCTGAGTCGGAGTTCAAAAACATCATAAAAAACCCATCAGGACTATGGAGGGAAGTCTAATGTCTGGGTCGTCAGCTGAAGTTGTCAGGCTTGGGCTTTAAGTTTGGCTCTCACTGTGAAAACACGGCTGTTTCTTATTTAGACCGCTCTACTTGCCCACTCCTACGCACTGCATGGAGCTGGAGAACTCACCAGCTGGCCCTTATCGCTCAGCATCATGCTGTTCCAGCTTCTCTTAATGGCTCATGGCTAGACCCGACTGCTCGTTGTGCTTGGATGAAATAACTGCCCAGGCGCCTCGTACCCCGCGTGTCCACAGACTTCTAATCTATTAAGCCTTGTCCCCATTGGACCAGTTTGTTACTAGTAGACCGCTTGACCTGCGTTTATTATTTACAGAAGGAAAAAGAAAACGAACGACAACGCAAATGATGATGAAACTTAATGTCATTATGCACTGCTCACAAAAATTAGGGGATATTTAAACAGGGAATGAAATAGGCAGTATATTAAGACTAATATCCACACAATACTGGTGATGGGCTGTTCTGATCCGATTTAGATCCGATACAGGATACCCATACAGTTGTTGTTGTGTTTTTTTTTACTTTTATATTATGATTATCTACTCTGGTTCTTTTCATCATTTCCGGTTCTTATCGGTTCAAAAATGATGATAGAAACGTGCCAAATTATATTTCAACTTCAAAAGTAATCACTTCACATGAAGCTATTGTAGACTGCCCCTAGCACTTGCACTAGGAGACCAAAAGAAGTGAAAGAGACAGTATTAAATACTGTATGTAGTACACTGCTCGTAAAATGACGGGAACCGCTGGATCATCTGATCGTGCCCATTCTCCATCGCTGTCAGGGTGCTTTGACCCTCTGGGGTGATCACAGACCCTACTGAACACAATGTGGGGGCACCCTGGTCCAGTTAAACCTGACTCTGTTCTCCCCCATACACATGTCACTTTCTACTCAATCATGATAACTGAGTTTGCATCTCATTTGCATAATCAAACAACTTTCTTTGAGTTTTCATTCGCTTTTCTGTTGTTTTTGTTTAATGAAATAAAGTCTAAATATCCCCTCGTTTTTATGAGCAGTGTAGCTTTCTCTGAAGGTGGAGCCAGGCTTTTGAGCTCCGACTTTCCCGCTAATGCCACAGCAGAACATACCAAAACAAAACCCCGCAAAGGCTTATCTCACCACGACACACCGGTTGTGGCGGAAGCAGAAATATTCATTTATTTGACTCAAGCTATCTGAAGGACGCCCTAAAAGGTGTTGGCCAGGGGTAGCAGGATAGCAGATGGGAAAATTAGTCGAGTTCTAATCCCACAATGAACTGTCCAAGAGTAACCTGCCAAAAGCAGGACCAAAGCTAAGCTACCGGACACAACCTTTTTGCCTTCTTCTCCTTCCCGACCTAAACCTCTGTGATGTTCCACCTTCCTCTATAGCTTCCCAAACTCTATCATTTCTTCTTGACCCTGAATCTTTCTCGTCTCTGCTACTGACACTTTGATCTCTTCGCTTGACCTCCTAAGTCCCTTACCTTCCAAACGTAAGAAGTCTTCTAACTCTGCTCCATTCAAAGAACTGGGATCGGCTCAGGGAAAGTGAAGAAAATCTTTACTTGTCGCTGATCTTGACCTTTTGTCAAGATTCAAGACTCGGTTCTACAAGTAGAAGCTGACCAAATCTACCCTCGCGAGCTCCACAACTTCTTTTCTCATCCCACCGGCTCCTCCGACTCCATCCACCCTTACTGCTGAAGTCTTCAATGACAAAAAAACACTGCTGATATAAGCCAGAGCATATATCATAACTCTGGACTTAATGCTACCTCCCGAAAATAGATATTTGCAGGCTGGAGGGGGGGGGGGGTGCAGGCTACAGCTGCAAAGAATCAAGATTAATAGACTGGAGTATTAAGCACTGAGCCAATAAACAATTCACTAGGTGGACCAGGTACTCTTAATTGGTGTGATGTAGGATGAAGGGCCCAACAGTAGCAGCTTGGACAACCGTCCTGACTTTTTATTGTTGCTATTAAGGAGAGGCTATATGGAAGACTTTCAGGTGTGCACCTGCGGCGAGTTTGAACCTGTGGTTGTCCCTGAGGCGACGCAGTAGTTAGGTAGGAATGAACGCCACATCACCAGGAAATTTCTGAAACGATGAGCGTAATTGAAAAACGCATACAAAATGGGAAAAAGTCCAAGAGCAGTACTTTTCCGTGATAGATTGGTGGAAGAAAAAAGGTAATGATGGCCATGTCAGCAGCCTGCAGGATCACCTATCTACCAGCAAATAAAATATCTGCCTGCACCCAGTGCCTGGGCAAGTAATTTGTCTGCACCTGGGAAGCAAGCGATTGCCCTCACCCTCCCAGATTACTAGCTGCCACTGGGAAGACCTAAATAATGGAGAAGCAAGTGGGGATAATACATTTTAAACTGACTACATTGTAAAAAAAAAAAAAAAAAATACAATAAGCACATTACAAGATGTCAACATATTACAGCGTGTTCCGTTTCCATATCGGTAATGGTTCTGCGGTGGTCCTACTTCCAGAAAGCAAAGGCCCCTGGAGGAGAGAAAGTGAGACGGAGTGACACAAGGGGACCGGAGGTGTCGAGCCATCTGGAAACACTCTTCACACATGGGCCATTAAAGCTCCATTATTAACCAGCAATTCGGGTGATTGCTACAGTTATAGCTGCACTCATGTGAATCAGAGACTGTAGTTTAACAGCCACGGTAAAAGTTACTGACTCACATTCACACATACTAATGAGCGAACTGGGAAAAAATATTCGTTTTAGTAGCACAGGGAGCCAAACTGTGACGTGTCAAAAACAAAGAACACACTATCAAATAATTGTTGGTTAATTGATGATTAATCGTTACCCTCATAAACTGTACCGTCCTAAATACAGTTACGGTACTTCTTCAAGAAGATCATTTATTTTTGCCTTCTTTTTTCACTCCTTATTCCTTATTAAATACTTAAGTGTTCTTGCATACTGGAAACCTGTGCTATGTAAAAAGTGCTATCAGCAATACTGTTAAATCTCAAGACACCATTCAGTCTTGGAAAGTCACCATTCCTAGGAAATTCCCCAGGACTTGTCTTTCCGTCCAGGTTACAGCCCGAACAACAGGAATTCGTACAGGCATCACAGATGTGCCTCCATGTCAGAGAAAACTACTGTACCAGCACTGATCTTTACTGTCCATTCATGAAAAGAAACCACCACAGGACCATGACTGGTCACCTTTTTTTTCGTATACATTACTGGAAATATTCCATAAAAGAACCACTACCCACCCTCCCCATATGCACCATACGCACCATACACACCTTTATCCACTGTGTGTGTGTGTGTGTGTGTGTATGTGTACACATGCCAATTTTGTACATGTGCCAAAACTCAATGGCAATTTTAATGCAAATCAACAGACCTTTGGATTGTGGGCGGAAACCGAAGTACCCAGAGTAAACCCTTGCAGACTGCACACAGAAAGAATCCCGGACCTTTTTGTGGCGCTACCCACCTAGCCACTGTGCTGCCTGTTTCGACATTTCCGCTCTGCATTTCTATGTGTATTCGGGTCAGACTGGCCCACTTCTTCTAGTGCTAAGGCTGGGTGGGGATTAGTTACCATTGCCCTATTAGTTGTGGACCTACTTTTTGGCAGCATGAAAGCATATTCTGTTAATTTAATGGACATTGTTTTGTCATATGAAAGCAACCAAACTCTCAAAGGTCGTCCTATCGCGAATAGCTACACAGCTAAGGCGAGCGCCGTAGCTAAATCCAGCCGTAATGCTCTTCGCAAAAACACACTCCCTCTTGTGTTCTGTTGCTTACCTAGGACAACACAGAAGAGGGCGAGTAAAAGGCCGTTTCTCCTCTTTAAGTACGTCCAGTGGTTTATACAGTACACAACAGCTGTTTCTCACCAAGCCAGTTTGTCAACAGCACTCACTGAGGGAACTTTACCCAGAAGGAAACAACAAAACTTCAGATGACCTGAAAAGAGGCACGCGGCAAGAAGGGGCTGTCGGTGAACCCTAGTGACACTTCACTTGCCTTTAAAGTGAGTGAGTGATGTGTGAGGGAAGCTGAGCTTCTGATCACAGAGTGATGAAACATCATAAGAGAAGCCATGGCATTATTCCACATCACTGCTCCTCTGTTGCTCTCGCTCTCATATTCGGTTAGAAATGACAGAGCTGTCACTACAGCAGACCGTGCTCGCCTCGTGTCAGCCATCTGGGGGGGCAGCAGCAGCTGGAGAAGGTCTTATCCTCCCATCAGAGTGCAAAAGAGCATGGCCAAAAAGAGGAGAATGGGGAGGAAAGTTTTTTTTTTTAAGGGTCAAATTAAAGATAAACTAAGAGGACATAAGGAGGAAGGAGAAATAGAGGTTTCTGAACAAGCAAGTGATGAAAGAGTGAGGCAAGAGTGGAAGGAACAAAGAAAAGAATGGGCAGCAAAGAACGAGAAAATAGGTTCAATAGAAGAGAACAAGAGGAGAGGCGGAGGGAAGTAATGGACAAATAAAAAATAGAGGAGAGACAATAACAAAAAAAAAGTGACAAAGGGCAACACAGATATGGAAAAGAATGAGATGGGTATAAAAGAGATTGATTAAAAAAGACAAAGGATATCAGAGGAGGACTAAAATAAGGAAGAAAGGGATTAAAAACAAAAAGACAAACGTGAGAACGGAACGGAAAGAGAATATGAAACACTGGCAAAATGGAAGATGAAGAAAGATTGAGGCAATAATGGGTAACGCAAGGAATAGAGACATGAAAAATCAGGTGAGAGAGAATAAAGAGAGAATAAAGAGAACAATGGGAAGAAGAGGAAGAAGCAAGTGGTAAAAAAAATAAGAAACGAATCAAGAGAAGGGAGACCGTGTGATAGCTGGGAGAAGAACACAAGAACAAGAAAAGGAAAAGAAAAGAGAAGCGATATCAAGGAAATGAACAACGACAGAAGTTGAGATACAGAGGGATTGAAAAAGCAATGGAATTGAGACGATGGAAACAGGCATGGAAGTGAAAATAGAAAAAAAAAAAAGAGTGAGAGACGCCAAGAATGAATTGCAAAGAAAGGGAGGATCAGTCAAGTAAAGTGACGACAGGAAAGGAGCGTAAAATTAAACGGGGTAAATGGTGACGACGGACGATGAAAAAGATAAAGAGGCAAAGCAAGGGATGAAAAGAAAGAGCGAGAACATGGCCAAGATCGAAGTGAACAATCGCAAAACCTGCGCCTTGTTCCCTTTACTATTTGTGCTCTCTTTTAGAAGCAGGGTTTAAAATCTGTTGTGTGCTGTGCAACGAAACGGAATGGACGTTGAACTGTCTTAACCGCCGTTACATGGACAACTCTCTAAACTAAACTCTCTTTAAACCGCACTAATTGGACGTTTGTTTCTACAAATGAATATCTGGAGGGTCAAAGACGGATTTGTTTTTATTTCCTTTCATAATTTGGTATTTTCTAAAGACCTTGGCCGTCTGCTGTGCACATATTTGCTTGTCCTGCTCTAACACACCCACTTCATCTCATGAACGGTGGCTGCTGATACGAGCTGAATCGCGTTTCTTAGAGGGTAAGATTAAGGGTGTAAGTCAGTGCCCTACACTAAGCATTTTAACACGTCCACTATACCTGAAAGAAGTGTTTCAAAGTGTGTAACCCGGGGCAGGAAAACGCCCAAATGTGCAAACAGCGGTACTCCCTCCTCACACAGCTGTTTTCTTCTGCTTCAGGCAGAAAGCACATGTATCATTTTCACATGGCTGCTCACACCATTAGCTTTGAAATAGCACTTCTGTAGTATTAAATAAACAAAAACATGGAGTGTTTGCTGCATTCGCTTTTCGTCAAGAGTGGTCAGATAAATTGCAACGAGCTGTAAATTCATACGTCGTAAACTATGTACACCATAAGGGACTGATCCCATCTGTGAAACATGGTGGTGGTAGTTTTGTGGTTTATGCCTGCTTTGCTGCCTTAGTAGGGTGTCTGTTCATTAACTGAATCTGTTGTTGTTCCAAAAGTGGCTAAAGAAGAATAAGTTAATTTAAAGTTTGTCACCTGCTCTTAACTATTTATAATCACTAATGAAGTACAACGGGATCCTCAACATGACTGGCCTTATAAACCTGGTCCATTTCACTTGCTGAGTGGAAACGATTTTTTTGAAAATTATTTTAAGTTTATCAATCCATATTTTTAATGTTCAGGACAGCACGGGGGGGGTTTCGGTGCCTCGCAGCAAGAGGGTCCCGGGTTCGATCCTTTCTGTGTGGAGTCTGCATGTCCTCCCCGTGTCTGCGTGGGTTTACTCCGGGTAATCCGGTTTCCTCCCACAGCCTGTGTTAGGTTAACTGGTGTCTCTAAAGTGACCCGTAGTGTGTGACTGTGTGTGTGTCCTACAATGGATTAGGGTTGTTCCCGCCCTTGTGCCCAGAGTTACCGGGTGGGCACCGGCTACCCCGTGCGGATTAAGCGAAAGATAATGGATGGATGGATTTATTCAGGAATTTAGAAAAGTCTAAAGGATTCACCAATGCTCAAGCACAACTGTAGTTGAAATTAGGATTAATGATGAGAAAAAGCCACTGAGAATGCCAGATATTGCAAAAACAATCTTACCGTGGTTCACTGAACACACCCCCTATAACTATTTATGTGCTGTATAGCTCGAAAAGGGTAAGGTTACTGAAATAAGTGGAGACATGACTAATTATCCTCTTTTTAATGACTAACATTATGCTTTGTGTGTAATTCAAATAAATTCATTGGCCTTTCTTCCTAATTAGCATCGTTAGGATAATTGTATATCGTTGTGGAACTCATTACTCCGGCACAGTGATCACAAGCCGTGTTACTAGAGATTTATCTCCTAACATTTACAGGTACAGCATGCCAGATAAAGCAATGCAAGATTGGGAATCGTTCAGAATTACAAAGATTACTTACATAATTATGATAATTATGATTGTGAATATGTTGTTTAAGAGTGCTTTGAGCCAAAATGGTAAAGAGCGGTCACATTTTAGCCAGACTAAGTTGGTGGAGCTGGGGTTTGAACTCTTGCAGTTAGTCCAGAACCTTAAGCACTGGGCCACCATTTAGGAAATACCTAGCTTTGAAGCTACAGCATTTGAGAAAAGGCATTCCAAAGCACTGTTGGGTCCCACAACCCCTTATTTCTGTCCATGTGAAATTGATATCTGTTGATATACTCAGTAATGGTACGTGTCCACTTGCATTTTTCTCTCTCGCTGCTGGAGGACGCTGGATTAAATTTGGTTACGGTCAATCACGAGGGCCGCATGCAGCCACATCTGTCACGCAACGAGCCCTTAACTGAAATAAATAGGAAGCTCTGAGACACAAATGAAAGCGGACGGCGTAAACTGCTGTCCCTGTGCGTGGAGACAGAATTGTCTACCAGACATGCACTGGATCTCTGGGTAATGATAGGTTTTCGGCTGGTGGTCTTCCAGTGAAGTGGCCATTAGAGAGTTTAGTTTTTGCATTATTGCAGCAATCATACTGAATAGTCCTCCAGGCAATGATAAGGACATAATGAGAGTAGTGTAATGAGAAAAGACAGAAAAAGAGAGAGGGAGCAGGGCGTGAAGACTGAGATTTAAACTGCAGAATTGTAAAGGCAAACCGATGGAACGAGCGAGGAAGATCAAGGGGAAGGCGGACAGACGGAGGGAGAGAAAGAAAGCAGAAATAAAGGCGAGTTGAGAATGGACGTAGATAAAATGGAGAGCAGAAAGAGAGAGACGTGGGCAGACTGACGGAGAGAGAATGATATTAGAGGAAGACAGAAAAGAAGGCAGAGGAGGTGTGGTTAGGAATAGGGTGGGAGAGAGTGGTAAAAGACCAGACCATAATGGCCAGACAGACCAGAAAGAAAAAGATACCAGACGGTAGCAAAGACAGATAGACGTAAACACAGGTGCAATTCATTCACAAAATCATCATGCATTTTCAAGTTTCAAAAGTCAAATTTCCTTCTATAGCAGCTTCCCAACATCTCAAATTCCGATCCCAAATTGAGCAAGCCTAGAGAGACAGGGGCAAGGAAAAACTCCCTGAATAAAGAAGGAAGAAACCTTGGGAGGACTGAGACTCCATAAGGAACCCGTCCTGCTTGGGTGGCCTAGATGTTAATTGAACAGTTAAGTTGCAGTAATAGCCAAAATAAGTGCTTAATACAATTTAAATCATTATTGAAAATTCGAAGTAATTAACAAACAAATGTAAGTTGGTGGGTTGGTTGGGGGACCAGACTAACCCAGCTCTGTGTTGCCATGGTGTCCCATGTAGAGGTGGCTTAACTGGGACAAGCCTAGTGGTTACGTTACTGGACCGTGGGCCAGAAGACATCTGCTGATGTCACGTCCTTGTAGGTTCAAACGTCTGCTAAACGCTGTTCTTTGCGAACTCTGTTCATGTGAAGTGGGATTTAAAAATATGAAAAAGAAGATGAAAGAAGGTGCTTGGGAGATGCAGCAGCCCACCGCTGAAATGATCCATGTTCAGGTCCAGGCTGTCCTTGGACATTTTTTGGGCACTATAATATAATGGGGTGGGGCGGAGCAGGGCGGAGCAGGGCGGGGCGGGGCGGAGCAGCTCAGGGCGGGGCAGTGCAGTGTGCTTTTTCTCAGAGCCAGACAGGAAATCGAGCCCTTTTGAGCCCTGAGCAATAGACTGGTACTCCTGTTCAGCACACGCCTTGACCTTGTCTGGAAGAATCGAGGGTGTGTGATTAAAAGTCCTGACAGTTAAGCTACAGTTACAGGTAATAACCAGGTGGGTAAGCAGGGTGGAAGTTGAGGTGAGACAGAGAAAGGACAGAAAGTCTTAATGCAGCACTGTGAGTGGGAACCAGCTCTTGTATCGACCTCCTGTCAAGCTTTCCTCAGGAGCTAAATTATTCATGCGCTTTACACACAGACAGATCCACCCAAACACATCTGTATTACTAAATTTGAGGTCCTTCCTATAGATAAGGTATTATTGTAGCTAAATACAAACCCATTTGCTATAGCAGTTTTCCATTGCTGTATCGTGCTTACACTAAACACACAACGATTTTAAAGAAGCGAACATTAACAAACACATTGCTAAAGGTTGCTAAATAGGGTTAGCTTGCGCTTAAACAATCCAGTTTGCCTCACACACGTTTGCATGTTCCCTAAACAAAACAGCTTGTTCGTAGTAATAATAAAGTTATAGGGGAAAAAAATATGGTTATTATTGTTTAAAGTTATTAATTCCGTTGCTACAGGTTCAATAAGCCAGTTAGATCTGTTCATACAGCATGTACCTGAACATCCAAAAAAAAAATTATAGCGCTTTTTACAATGGTGCATATGACCTTAAAAGGTCAACCCCAAATTGGGCAAGCCTTGGGTGACAGTGGAAAGGAAAAACTCCCCAAATGTGCAGAAGAAGAAACCTTGGGAGGACCAAGAGTCAAAATGCTTGGGTGGAACTAAACCTTTAATCGTTTACATTTTTATTTTTTTTTTTCTAAATAAAAGGTCTCAGGACTTATTTGTTTTTGCTATGTTCCCCCTGACTGAAGTCCCATCAAGCATTTATGGGGGCACTTGAAGACAAAGTCTAATAGCATCACAAGTTGACGTCAGATGTACTTATTCAGTTCCACCCATGGAGGTCGGGTCCCTTATTGAGTCTTGGTTCCTCCCAAGGTTTCTTCCTCCTACGTTTAGGGAGTTTTTCCTTGCCACTGTCGCTCTAGGCTTGCTCAATTTGGCCTTTTAAGATCATCCAAGATTGTAAAGCAACTTTGAGACAACGCTCCGTTATAAAGAGCTCTGTAGAAATGCATATGAATTTGAAATAGTGAAGCCAGTGGGAACAGGACAGCCTTTATATAAACGTGGTTTTGTACAAGAAATTGATTGATCAGCATTTCTAAATTCATTTACTTTGATATTTACATTTCAGACGGTTCAATGAGCCGAATAATTTGGGTTTGATATGGAAGTGATTGCAGGTATGGTCTGATTTGACACTGGGTTTTGCCACTGTCTATTAAAAGGCTCGGAGAGTCTACTTTTGGGTAGTGTACCTCTTGGTGAGATCGTTGCTGCTAGATAAGTTTGCCCACTGTCTATAATTATACTGTTGATATACAATACTACTAATAAATTTTTTTAAATTCTACAGATCAAAACGAATCAAATCAAAACGAACTACTAACTCAGTGTAACTAGTAACGATGTCACATGACATATTTGTCAAAGGACTTCCCTTCGTACTTCAAGACTGGACGAGGAATGAGGATAAATCGGTGCGCAATTCAGAATGATAAACGCAAGCAGCGCAGCCGAAAGCAGGCCAGACCAGATGTTTGGAAATACACATTTACACGACGGGTTGTTGCTAGAAACAATCAATTCTGTTGAACTGACACGAGCTCGTTAACAAATGTGTTCACCCAAAAGACCATCTGGTGTTTTGTAAATGCTGTTTTCAGTCCTATACAGAAATATTATATCACCCTAGTTAATTAAGCCTTCTAGCCCAAAGAGCTAACGACTGTCTAAATATCTGCCTATTTCTATTTAACATGTCTCACTTTGCATAACTTTCAGCATGACAGATGCGCAAACAAATCTGTGGAACCGCCAACCAGTAAATAAAACGTTCCCAATTATCGTGACGTATTATTTGTCGAGGTATTTATAAAGAATGTTTATAGTAGTAAGCGTGCAGCTGTAACACAGCACCTAGAGATCCAGAGATGATTTAAAATGCGGAGCACCGGCAGATTTTGGTATTCTCACAGACGCAGGGCGCCACCTGTATAAACTAGCCAAACAGCCATCAGGCTGCCAGTTGCCATGCTGGAGGGGAAGGAGGAAAAAAAGCCTGAAGCTCAGTGCCATATCATCATGACACCCACCACTTTTCTCCACATGAGCAGTCCTCTGGTCCACTGCTGATTCCAGCGAAGTGGAAAACACAGAGTGAGAAGCAGCATCAGAGATGGCATCCAAACATCCAACGCTTATCTCTCCATGGCCAGGAAGTTAGTGATCGCGACGAGATGCCCCATAGCTACGGGATCGAGTTGGAGGTTCTGACGACATTTAAGAATGAATAGTGCATGATTTGGGGTTATTTAGAGAAGGTCGTTTGAAAGGCTGATAAGGGCCGCTCAGCTACAGGCGATGCTTTGTGAACTTGTTCAAATCTCACTCAGTCTGATCTTACGTTTCAGCACGGGGGTTTCGGTGGGTGGAACCGCCGCCTCACAGCGAGAAGGTTCAGGGTTCAATCCCAGGGTGGAGCGGCCCTTTCTGTGTGGAGTCTGCATGTCCTCCTCGTGTCTGCGTGGGTTTACTAGGTTCTCCGGGTTCTCCGGTTTCCTCCCACAGTCCAACAGAGTTGCTGGGTGGGACTGTGACCCCATGAGGATTACGTGGGAGTGGATGGATGGATGGGTGGATGGATGGGTAGATGGGTGGATGGATGAATAGGTGGATGGGTGGATGGATGGATGGATTATTGGGTGGATGGGTGGATGGATGGATGGGTGGATTGGCGGGTGGGTGGGTGGATGGATGGATGGGTAGGTGGATGGATGGGTGGATGGGTAGATGGATGGATGGATGGGTGGGTGGGTGGGTGGATGGATGGATGGGTGGGTGGATGGATGAGTGGGTGGGTGGGTGGTTGGATGGA
>JAUZST010008511.1:0-13525 GCA_034779995.1 Parotocinclus haroldoi
AGAAGAACTTTGGTATGTAACAAGCTATCAAGCTATCAAGTAAAAAATAAGCAATGCAAGACTGTGAGAACAGTGACTTATTATATTTTATCCCTTGCTCATATTTGAATGACAATAAATAACAATAATAACTGATAATTTATATGCATAAAATATACTGCTGTATCCCTCTTAGATGCAGAGGTACATAGTTGGCTGTACGGATGCTGAATGCATTCTGTTGTAAGAACTCGGTTCAAGGCCAGGATGAACCACCATGCATGATGTTTGTTTCTGAAGCAGCTGCAGTTTGAAAAGGTTATTGAATGACATAAAGGTTATTAAATTACATTATTAAATGATGTTATTAAATGACATAAAGGTTATTAAATTACATTATTAAATGATGTTATTAAATGACATAATTAATATAATCTCCAAGCATTTGTCCTACTTGAGGTATCTCTCTGTGACACATATAGAAGCCCAGAAGGCAACAGCAGTGGCATTTCGTCTCAACTTGGAGGAATGGGCACTGCTCACACCACACAAGATGATGTAATGCAAGATCCATTGTCAATGTGCTTCACTGCAAAGATTTAATAGTTACCACCCCCAAGTTTCCTAACTGTAAATCATCGTTCTGCAACATATAATTCTCACACAAACTGTCCACGGATCCATGTACATCTTGTGAATATTCCACCATTCATCCTTATTTCAACACAATAGAGTTCAACACCAGCCACATTTTGCTCAGCACCTTTGACTTCTAACTGCACATGTTAAATAGCATTTTGTATTTTAACCAGATTTTCTACACTACAGGATGTGCTGTTACATCTGCCGGTACCACTGTACTCCAGATACTCCAGGTACAACATGGGTTGAGTAGGTCATTTACATTAATAATAAGAATAATATCCTTTTTGGACCACTGACATGTGAAAGGATCTCGTCTTCAATGTCTTCAGGCATTGAGGTACTTTTCAGCCAAAGTTAAATCAATGTATTGCTTGTTTCCTTTTCACTGGTTGAAAATGATAAAACAAATCCTGACACAGCTTCCTGGAGAGATGAAAAGCACTGTGGGATATCTTGCAGGCAGACACAGCCAGGTGAAAAGAACAAGATACTCAAATAAAGCAAGAGAGAGTTTGCTTTCACTGGAGGCTACCCAGGATCAAATGAGACACTTATTAAAACCTTATGTTGTTGTCTGGTCTTTTGGCCTAAGAACATATACTCCATCTGAAAGAATAACAGCTTCCCAAACTACCCCAACAAAGTTGGCCAAAAGTGGATGGTGTAGGATAATTCTGTAAACAAATATAGATCTTTGTAAAACACAAATTCATGGCAACAGCTTGGCTCCAGGTGTGAATAACCAGTTTTGGTGTCACATTAAGGTTATGCCATTAACAACATAAATCTCCTCATGTTTCAGGGAGGGGGAAAAGTCATAAGTAGCATTTTTACTTTTCCATATGTACTGAGAGATTTACTAATATCTGGTTGACCTGCAAACTGCTGCACTTCCATTAAATACACTGCTCACAAAATATATGTATTGGTCAGTGCTTAGTAGGGGAGAGAAGTTTGATAAGATCCAGAACTAGGGCTCTGAAAGTCCCAAATTTTGGACTTTGTCCTACAAGACACTATGAAATCAGAAAATATATGACTAATTTTTCACCCCCAGCATGCACACTCATTATAATCCACAACAATAAAAGGCTTTTTAGTTGACGTTCTCAAATGGAACCTAAATGAATGTAATTAAAGTATGTAAATTAATATTTTGTGTTTACTTCAGATTAAGCTGTGAATGACCATTGTGCTGTATGTAAACTTAAGATAACCAGCGTATTAAGGTAAATATGCTTAGAAGGGTTAATGTAATCACATTTGGATTTCTCAGAAAACAGACTTTTGGCAAAACTTTGACTATACGGTTTAACCTACACGTATTTACTACAGGTCTTCAGGTTTACAGGTCTACTTCAGTTTTGTTGACTAGAAAATAATATGTGATCTTTATTAATTTTAGTGTGTTGAATCCAAAAATCACATCCGTTTCTTCTAGTCAGTCCATTTTTTTCCCACAAAATTCTGTCTACTTCTGTCTTATAGTAATAATGTAACATTATGATTTAGAAGTGTTGAATACACAAACAGATCATTAATGCAGAGAAAGACAAGCTGAATATGCAAAAGACATGTTAATAGAAAGACTGTTTTTGAAACAGTTTAAAACTGCTGGCACCTGGATTTTATGACTATATAAGCATCATGAAAACCAACAGCAGCATTCAATAGTTCTTAGAAGTTTTCAGTAGGTTTAGAAGTTGCAGCAAATGTAACTATATTCTTACTCTCTAAATCTTTTTATGGAATTATCCTGATATATTCTGTTATATCTGTGGTCGTTTTACAACACCTGAGAAAAATACAATACATCTGACTTTGTATGAAACGTTTGTCATGCATATTTTGGGGATAAACTGGGTAACTAGGACAATGCTAGGACACCACACAAAGTGTGCAAGACATGTGGACAGTGGATTAAAAGTCTCAACTTTGAAGTTCCAGTGTGTGGCGAGCTTCATGAGCTTGAGCTTGGTGTGTAGCTTCAAAACCATGTTGGTGACTGCTACCTATATTCTTGCACCTACTTTCATTACTTTGGAAGGTTCAGACATTGAATTCTGTCTTTCCAAATTTTAGAAAGACTCAGACGATGAAGACTGAAATTCCTCAGAAGCTAATGCCAGAATGTTCCAGCCATTCATTCAAGCTGAGCTGAAGTACTCGGTAAGCCAGTTACTGGGTTCAAGTCTAAAAGAAAGCAACCTGTTGGCTCCCGATACCTTTATGTATTGTAACAGACAGAAAGATCTTCTAAAATATTTTCATATGGACTATGAGCTTGTATGCTGCATGACTGTCAAAAGACTTATTGAGTCAATGGGATGTGATAGTTATGTAGCTGATAAATGAAGCCATGTGCCATTTCCAGTTGCACATTTTACACACACTGTACACACACTGGGTAATATTAAGTCCACTATAAGGATAATACATAGTTCTGGCATAGTTCCAAGGAGAAAGCTTGTCTGATTTATAAAACATGGAGGTAGTAGTATAATTGTTTGGTCCTGGTGTACTGCATGTGGATCAGTACAGTTTGGCATAATTGACTGAATAATTAATTATGCATTAATTACCATTAATTACCAAGTAACATTGTATTCCGAAAACAAATGTCAGGACATCTGTCTGGGAACTGAATTTAAAGGGAATATGGGCCATGCAGCAATAGAGCGACTATAAAAGCAAACAAGCCATTCTACAGGGTCAAAAGTCACAGGACACATCTCATGCTTCATCGTGGATTTTTTTGCAAAGGCTGTCAAAGCCATTGTTGTGGTTATTTAGTTTCAGGTATAGCTGTGCGAAGGTATTCATAACGGACACTCAAAGTCCACATTTGCCACTCACAACTGTAATATTGGGCCATTTTTCTCTATAAATAAATGTTAATATAATTCTCTATAATTAATGTTAAAAGTTAATCTTTTTGGGATTTGTTTAATTTGGTTCTTTCTTCTACTTTTAGGCCATCTATGTATAGAAATGTAGAAAATTATAAAGGATTCGCGAATGCAATATAGGGGCTATTTCAAAATGATATATATATATAATGAAATATCCCCAAATTCTTGTAATAAGTGTACATATGACTATAGTATGTGTCAGAACAAAATACGAGTTATGGCGGTAAATACGTACACTAACCATCCACAAAAAAAAAATGCTTTAAAAAAGTGAACTATGTAGCACACATAGTAGCACACACTGCAGGAAATGTTTCAAACCTATACAGACAAAGGAAAACATGTCCAATTCTGCCAGTCTTGGTGGCAAAAATACAGTACAGACAAGAATGATTAAATCAGTTATTACAACAATATTTACAGACTTTACATCATGCTTATGCCCTGAAGTTAAACAAGTCAGATTTATTTTGTGATAAGCTTACTTTTTATAAGCACGTTTGACTAGGCAGGTATGGGCAATAATAAATGTTAGCTTTATCTTTTTTTTGCTAACTTACCAATGTTGCAAAAATGTCTTTATACAAGTACAATAACTTGCATGTTTATAAAAAGTTTGCAAATCAAGAGCAGCAGCTATAAATGAGCATTTATAAATAAGTGTACTTATTATGACTGTCAGTGGGAATCAAGGCAGGTATATCACCGTCAATAATTATTTATATTACTTGAAAAGCATGTAAACTTCAATTTTGAAATTAACATACATAATAATAACTGCTAGTATTTATTAGCCTGTGCTCTGCAGTAGTGTATAAAAGTAGACTGAATACAAATGACTCGGGTATGCCTCCTTGGCGGATGTATGTGCTTTATTAAATGCATTTCCTAGTCATTTATAGTGAATTTTCTAACCAAATCAAGTTAAAATGTAATAAACTAGCATTTAATAATTACAGGCTCTCACAGAAGTAATTTAAAATCTACATAGACTATCAAACTGCAACATTAAACTATTGAAACATTACCATAATACTGACTCTATTAATGCATGGATTGTATTGCGGTCAGAGTAGTGGCAGCTGCTGTGCTTTCAGAGAAAACTTATTGCGAGCTCACTTCATAAAATTTGTCAAATTATTAATACGTACATTCTTCCCTCTGTTCCTTTTTAAGAAAATGGCCTGTAACCCTGTTGTACCAAGTAGGCGTCTTTTCCAGGGAATTGGCCAGTGTCTGATCTAAATGGGCATCAGAACTAGGCCCATATTCCTTTCTACACCCGCAGATGCAGCTCCAATTGTTGCCACTAACGATAACAGTTTGTACAGCTGAGGTATTGCACGGTCCAACTTCGTCTTTAAAAAAAAAGAAATTACACAGACTTTTTTACCTTTTTGAATACCTGATTTGAATACAGGACTTGAGATTTAGACCTCAGTCTCACTGAATCAAAATATTGGTCATAACTTAAAAGGACACCCTGGAATGCATCCTCTGGAAACACTTCTCTCATGTCATCAAATTTCCCTGGATTGATTAATTTTAGATTAGGAAAGATGGTGATTTCTCATGGGCTCATATCATGGGTCAGACGTGAGACCTGCTGCTTTGGCATAAACAGCTTATCTGCTATAGTCTGCACCTTGCTAGCTGGCTAGTTCACTTTGACCTAGGTAATAGTATGAATTATTGATTGAGCGTACTGACGAAACAATATTTAACTTGAACAAGGAAATGTCGAACTTATGGTAAACAGAAGCAAGGAATACTATGAGTGTGTTTTATTTATAATGTAACAAATGAGCAATGGAAATGGTCAAGTAATTTTGCCAAGCAAATACCAAGAAATGGTGTGCGGTTTGTCTTTGCAAAGTCTCTGCAATGGGACTGAACTCCCATTATGTGTGACAGCACCAGTCTCTCTAAGCACTTCATGACTATAGGTGTAGACTGGCTGACTATTTGCTGTCCAGTCATCATGGATCGCCTGTGCGTCTCTAACCGGTTACACTTTGGGGAAAGTGTTGTTTCAGTTTTTATCCTGTCACTGAATCTGGACTTGCTGCTTTCCTGGCATCAATTCACTCATCAACACTATAGAACTAATCTAAAACTACATTAAACAAGAATCTGTTCTCTGTTCCATATGAGGTGTGGCTTCAAAAGTAGAACTCCCATTTTGATTGTAATAATAATATTAATAATACATGTACAACACAATGAATGGAATGCGTGCACATAAGCTCCAATAGGAATTCTCAAACCAAAAAAGGTTAAACCGCACACCCATACAGTTTTCCGTTGTGGATGAGATCACCTCCTCAAAGGCTTATATATTACAGCAGCCCTGTGTGTGCTTAGGGCTTACAACAGGGTGAGAATGAAGAAAGAGTATTTCGATATACATATAAGTAAATATATATATACATATTTTGATATTACTCTTGTTAATTCAGCCTTTCAGTACTTGCATTTGCCAGTTTGTAGAAGGTGGACCTCAGTTAATCTTTAACTCAGGCAAATTAACATTTTGTTCTGTGACCAATTTGCCAGCTCTCTCTTGGCTGCTTCCAGCCCTGGAGTTTGACAGGAATGAGCCCTGCGGAGCTTGAGCAGGTAAGATGTATATGGTAATGAATAAAACAACTGTCTCCAAACCTAAAGATGATGGATGCCATGTGGCCATGCAGGCATAAGGGGGAATCACTGTTGTTAATCATTGCTGTTCGTGCACTCATGCAAGCACAAGGGAACTCATCAAGCCACTACACCTTGCAGGAGACACATTATTGGACTAGGTACTGAATATGAGCAAGACCTCCAACCAGCAATAGGCACACACACACACACACAGGGCCAGCGTCGTAACTTTTACAAGATCATAACATTTATGACTGATATGTAACTGCTGTTGTGGGATTGCACAGTGCATGTTCAGGTGTTCTTTTATAGTAGGTGTATTACTTTAAATTATTAGACGCATTTTCTTAACTAAGACAGTGCTAGGGCAATGTACAGTATAAGGGGATCTCAATAAATAACAATTCTTCTAGATGGTTGCTGACTTGGTGCTTAAATAGTACTTAAACGCTTATTAATACCCAGACAGATCCTAGCCAGTAGCCCAAAGAAACACAGACACTGTATGATTAACAGGCATAGCAATATCGAAGTAGAAAGTAACAATCGATACTGTCCATCCCTGTCCAACACAGAGAGCCATCAAGCCGGAAAACCCTGGCCTTCGAAATAAAGCATGTGACTGTCAATAATAAGCATATTTGATGAGTCAGTGCCAGCTGTGAAGTACTGTACTGAACCTTACACTACTTGTGACAAAGTAGACCGGAGGTCTAGCTGCCAAAGCTCTGGTTTCCTTGGAAACATCTCACATGAAGCTTTGCAGTAAAGGAACTGAAATTATCCTTAATTCCCCACTGTTAATGGCATAATGACTGCATACATAGCAATTAGTGTGCAACAAGCATGTTATGTGTAATTACACGATGACTCAAATATGCAAATGTGGAATAGAGAGTTGCATGGTTTAAATAAAATTCAAATATGCTTTATGAATTTAATCAATCAGATAAAGCCATCAAATGCTATTAAATCAAATTTTCTCCTTCATAATTTGTAATTATGAACATTTATGTTTGTGGCAATATTAACACAGTGAATAGGCTCCAAGGCAGCTAGCAGAATGACAAAGGATCCAATTAAACCAGGCTTTTGGATTAATTTCATCACCATATTAAAATAAACACGGTTATCTTGCACAAAAACAAACTATTTTGGCTAGTAATACATAGAGAGGTCTGTAATTTTTTATCGTAGGCACACTTCAACTGTAAGAGACAGAATGTAATAGAAATCCAGAAATTCACATTCTATGATTTTTAAATAATTCATTTGTATTGTATTGCATGAAATAAGTATTTGATACAATAGAAAAACAGAACTTAATATTTAGTGCAGAGTACAGATGTACCCTGTAGGGATTTTGGCCGACTCCTTAATACAGATCTTCTCCAAATCTTTCAGGTTTTGTGGCTGTCGCTGGGCAGCATTGAGTTTCAGCTACCTACCAAAGATTTTCTGTTGGATTCAGGTCTGGAGACTGGCTAGGCCACTTCAGGGCCTTTCTTTCGGAGCCACTTCTTAGTTGCCCTGACTGTGTGTTTTCAGTCATTGTCAAGCTGGAAAACCCAGCCACAACCCATCCTCAAAACGTTTACTGAGGGAACGAGGTTGTTGTCCAAAATTTATTGATATATGATCCTATACATCTTCTCATCAATACGGTGCAGTTCTGTCCCCATTGCAGAAAAGCACCCCCATAGTACAGCCCCAATTCCAATGAAGTTGGGACGTTGTTTAAAAGATGCATAAAAACAGAAGATCAACAAAAGACAAAAAAAAAAAAAACAAAAGAAATCATTTTCAACTCATATACCATTAATATAGTGGAATACGGGGGAATGTTTACTACTGTGTTACATCACCTTTCTTTTTAACAACACTCAATACGTGTTTGGGAACTGAGGGTAATAAAAGTTTCAGCTTTAATGGTGCCTTCGAGATGTGCAAGTTACTCATTCAGTGGGCACTAACACTGCCCCATACCATCAGAGATGCTGATTTCTGAACTTTGTGAGTAATAATCTCAACGGTCCTTCTCTTCTTTGACCTTGAGGACACAGCATCCATGATTTAGAAAAAAATTACAAATGTGGACTTGGCGGACCACAGGACACTTAGCAACAGTCCATCTCAGGTGAGCTCGAGCCCAGCGAAGCTGGCTTTGACTTTGCATAGTAGACTTTTAACCTGCACTTGTAGATGGAGAGATGAACTGAGTTCATGACAATGGTTTTCTGAAGTGTTCCCGAGCCCATGTGGTAATATCCGTTACATAATGATTTCAGTTTCACACCATAATTCATGTCTTAGATAGCTACTTAATATATGGTCTCCTATGTGAAGTAAAATATGAGCCAGTTCAAAATATTATACCAATATTTTGTTTTTTAGGCATTAAGATGACCAAATATACTGTATACTGATCACACAGAACTTAAGTAGCAAAGAAATGTACTGGCTTACTGTATGAAATATTCAGCAACAAAAATAAATTAAATTTCTATAATTTATACATATATTCATCAATACTTAAGAATGCATAAGAAAACACCACAGGATTAGAATGTGGATTCACATGCAAACAATCTTCAGAAAACTTGCTCACTTAATGTTGTTCTGTATACTTTTATGACTCTGTAATGGTTCCCAAAGAGCTTTAATGGAAATACTGAGCATAGGAAACCAGATATTTAAAACCAGATAAGTCCTACTATGCAGACGGTCCAAAATGCTAGGCTAAAATATGCAATCCCAAAATAGAGCAGAGTGAAACAAGTGTTCAGTGACACGTATAGAAACAATAAATACAGGGTGTTTGATGAATGCTGTTAAAATAAGCTGATGGGGAACTGATAGGAGTGTGTGATCACAGTGCAGGAGAGAAGCCTGCTGGGAACTGGAGTCCAAAAGTAATGGAACTGGGATTCTGACATTACCTCCAAAGAAGTCCACCAGCTATGAAAGTTAAGCTTATTCTTTAAAATGAGTCCCAGCATGCCTATAAATAGTCATTTTTGTTGTAAAAAAATGATGGTGTTTTAAGTTTTTTGATTATTAATTAAATTAATTTTTGCATTATTTTTCAATTATATTTTCCAGTGTCTTTTCAGTCAGTGTTTCCCCTGCCCAAAAGTCAGGTGTTCTATATTAACAAGTGTGGAATGACAGTCCATTAAAAAATTAAAAAATTAAAAAAAACAGGGAGGTGGTGTCCTTAAGTGCTGGGCACTGGCTATAAAATTGCATTTTGAATCATTTTGTAACCATATTTTCAGAAGCTTCACCTGCTCAGTTCCTGTCTTGGTTTTCACTTGATTATCATCTGTATCTGCAGATGCTTAGTGTGTCATCTTCTATGTGTCTAGGACTGGCCATTCTATGATGCTGACCCCGTGTGTGTATTTTGAAGCTTTTTCTCTCTGACTTGTGTTATAAATGGTATTTCTCTGCATTTTTGTCAGCTTTTATTGTCATTATCGTGGAATTCGGCTGTAATGGCAGAGGTGCTTATTTGCATTTTTAGTCAGATAGTCCAAATTTTGGAGATAAAAACTATGTACAATAGAACCTTGGGAAGTAGTCATTATCCCTGCTCCAATAATGAGAGCAAGAGAAAGTCCAATTAGGGCTCTTCATGACTCCGTTGTTGAATGAGTGAATGTCTAAACTTTATTGACAACAAGGGCCGTCACAGCCATAGATGTGAGTCAGAGCTTTTTGAAAAATTAATGGGATTATCCTTGCTCCATCATGTTACATTGAAAAAACAAGCTAATATCCTACACAGAGACTGCATGAAAACAGGGAAATAAAACATAGACTATATGTATTTATAATACAATATTCAGTAGGAAAATAACATGTCACTATTTTCAAACTGTCCATTGTTGTAACTGGTAAATATTGCAAAAAGTTATTGGGAATTCTTCAGGGCTGTGTGTGGTGACTGGTGTTGTTGTTCTATTGTCTTGCCTTCTCTTAACATTTTTTTTTTTTCAATTTTGCCATCCCAACCCCTAGAGTGGGAAGTAACAAAGCTCAGTCCTGGCTGGCTTGGGCAACAGTAGTGATTCCAGGAATTGCACTTGAATCTGTTCTGGCCAAGGTTTAGCATTTTTCAACTTCAGTGTGCCTTTTAAAATTTACTTGGATACCCCCCGTGAAACTGCAGAGGCTCTCACCAGTCTGCTGGTCCACATATGGCCCTATTTTATCCTGGATCACTGAGTAAAACTAGTAGTATTTCAGGCACCACATTTCCCACAATACCCCAGCATATTTCCAACAATGTGAGCAGTTGTGATCAAATAACTGATTCTCAAGCAGAGGGGGTTCATCTGTGCCCCACTAAATTCTGTGTTTGCCCCAGTACACTAAGTAATATAGATATTTGGTGTAAGGATAATGCATTTTTAAACACCTCATTGTCACTGATGTACTGGCACCAGCATCCTGTAGGTAGAATCCTGTGAGCACTGATGAAAGATTAGTGGATTACTTTTTTGTTTTGGATTATTTAACATCCCCATTGATCAATCCCAATTCAGACCAATCAATTAGCCTAACATGCAAGGCTATGGACTTTGGGAGGAAGCCAGAGTACCCAGAGTAAACTCACATAGATACAGGGAGAACATGCAGAAAGGGTTTGATTAACAATGAAGTGAATCTATATAACTCCCTTTTAGGTTTCCATGTGCTTTCCAAGTAGTTTCTTATTGTTATAGCTAATAATAAATAACGATTAAAAATCTATGACATTGAAATAAAGAAAAACCTCACATAACTAGAAATATTCTCCTACTGACAAAATGAAACACCACTTTTAATTGTATTTGAATTTGTAAAACCAAGCAGACCCCTTAACACATACAGTATGTTGTGCAGAACTGGGATGAACAACATGGATAAAATCATGTATGAGGAAGAAAGCATTAACAACACCTGAACGCAGCTGTTTAAGAAGAACAAAAATACAAGATCAATTTGTTCGGGATTTTTTAAAGCTTGTTCGATGTTCTGCTCGTTAATGTAAATATCTAATCAGCCAATCACGTCAGCAACTCAGAGTATTTAGGGATTTGAGTTTGAATATAACAGAGACATTTGCCTTATGGATGTGCAGCCAACAAATCTGATACTGCCAGTGTCGGTATTGAACTCTCATGTGAGAATGTTTCCAATATTTTTCAAACCCTGTATTAGCAACCTCCAGCCTTACATATTGCCTTAGGAAATGCAAATGTAATATCTAAGAACAAATGGATGCCCTCGGCCATGAAAGCCAAACTGTCCATTGTCCTTTCTGATAGTTAATTAGTAGCACCCTCTATACTGTAGGACAGTAATGGACCATGCTCTCCTGAGGCTTTAGCTGTTCTTAGTCTAAATCAACATGGGTGGTGAGACTGGGAGGTTTGCCTATGCCAACAATGCCAAGAGTATTTTTAGTGTCTTGATTTTTTTCTTACCCTGCTCTGCGCCTTAGACATAATCATTCTGACAAAATGACACAGGAAGAACCAGGGGTTGTTCAAATTTAATTGTTACTTCTATTTGAAAAGCTTTTAGAGCTACATCAATGTTTCAGTCTAGTTTCACTCTGGTGTTTTGAGTTTTGAAGAAGGATGCATAACGCTCTGTTTTCATCACAAAAGGATTATAAAGACATTGAAACACTTGAAAGACATTACCTTTGTCTGCATGGCTAGAACCAAATATCCTTAAATCACACTTCAAATGTCTTTGAAACTGGGACCGAATTGATTGTCATTACACAGTATGTCAGTAAACATCATCCTAAACTGAATTGAATTGAATTGTATATTGCTCAGGTGGCACCTAAATCACCAGGCTGTTTCTCATGAAATTTTAATCAAACCAACACATCAGAATGTGTAATTAAACCCAAAGTGAATAAGACAAAGTGCTGTGGTATCTAGGTGAATGCTGGTAGGAATATTAAAGCTCTTGTCATGATGACTGAAGGACAGATGTGCTAAAGTTCAGCATGTAGGAATAACTGAGCATGTATGTGTTTGTAGTGTAAAATTCAAGATATGCAAGAGTATCACCATTATTGTTCAAGACTAAATTAATAAATGCCCTGCAGCCATTAGCATATATTTATTGTCTGAACACCAAAGCATTTACACAGCTTATAACAAATAAGGCAGGTTAATCAATGTAGAAGAAGAAATGAGAAGAGGTACGAGAGAAAGAAAGGGAACTGAGTAGCCTAACGAGTGGGTAAAGAATGGCAATATTTTCTTTGTTAGTTTTACCCATTGTTGCAGATGCGAGGGGTGTTAAATAACCACTAAATGAAAAACCTCGAATTAAGTAAAAGTTGAATCATGAAAAAAGAAGAGCATGTTGGCCAATCATTCACAAGCCATTTGGAATTTGCATGGAATAGATTACCATGGGCGTGGTCAAGCACTGTTTTCAAACAACACTCTGACACACGGAAAAATGACCCTGCCAAATCTAATCAAACTTCTTACAGCATCAGCAATACATCCACTGAGTTATTATGACAAACACCCCCTTATACCAAGCAAGTCAGCCAGGATCTTACCCACTAAATAATAATATCATTTAGAAAGCATGCCTCAAAAAGAGATACAGAAAAACATTTTAAAGTTTTTTATATTTTCCTGCAGCTTCATGTCCCCACAGGAGTAGGTTCAAGGCTAATTAGTGAGTATTTTTTGCTAACTTTTGTTAACTCGAGCAAAATGTTCTCCATTTGCACATTGGAATATGGTCCGAAATGAAGGTGCCTTTCACTTTTCATTTTCACAAAAGCAAAATGTAAGAAATTGTACAAGCTTGTAAAGGATTTACTTGAAATCAGAAAAGGGAGTTTGAAAAGGTGCTTTTTCTTGTCAAAGATTCTTTTGAAATACACAAGTGCAAAATGCTTTTATCAGTGTTTTAGAGAGATATGGTTGGACAAGGATCTCTATTCTCCCTGTTGCTATAACAGCAGAGATGGCAGATGGATGCAGTAAGTGTTGCACGCTCCTCTGTGCTTGCATTATATGACTTATATATACAGTATATACTGTATATATTATATCTTACCTGTCACATGTTTATGCCTTAAGCAGAGCTTCAATCTTAAACACACAATTGTAGTCAAATTTATCATTTGAATTATTATTATTATTTGGTTTTTTTTCCTACTAGTAATTTAAAATTTATTAATAATTTGTTATTTATTTGAAACTAATTTCCTATAATTTAATATACATTTAGTACTTGTTTAATTAACATCTAGGCCGCCCATGGAGGATGGGTCCCCTGTTGAGTCTTGGTTCCTCCCAAGGTTTCTTCCT
>JAUZST010008512.1:0-13520 GCA_034779995.1 Parotocinclus haroldoi
GAGAGAGAGAGAGAGAGAGAGAGAGATATAGAGATATAGATATAACAGATCTGACCTGTTCAGATTACAGTATTTGGCTATATTGAAATGACATTGTGGGCTGAGCAGTAAAACCGTTGTAACTTCATATTGTGAGCTGGTGTGTTGTCAGTCTCACCAGTTCCCTTGCATTTTTACACAGTGCCATATCAGGGTCGAGCTTCTCCAAAATGAAAATGTTCCTGTCCTTCAGTTCGTCTCTCAATGCCTCAGCTTTAATGAGGTAAACATGGGCCATGTATGGAATATTCCAAACACCACTGTTAAAAAAAGGACAGAGAGAAGTTTCAATACCACCATAAATCACTTTGTTTGACTGTAGGCTAGCTTTTTATTTTAAGCTACTCAACTTGTTATTTGCATGTATGGACATGGTCCATCATTCTGTGCCGGTAGTATAAAACATACATTATCCATTGCCCCCTTTTAGTCTGTGGTCATATTTTATGATATAATCACCAATTATTGTCTTCTCATCCTGCTCTTGGGCCAACCTGCCAACCTTTTCTTGGGCACTATGATTTTAATCCAGTCAAGCACAACAGTACATTATGGCTTGATCAGAGAAAGTCAGAATGACCACAGAGTGTTGGTGTACAACATAAAATATAGGTCTTATTCTGCTCACAACAAACTTACATGCGCTTTCCCTGCACAATGTCAATGTAGTCTTCAGATCGAGCATAATAGCCATCCAAACTCAACGCTCCCCAGAAGTTGGACCACAGTTTACCATGACGAGTGACCACAGGGCCAATTATTTTTCTGAAGAAAGAGAAAGAGAGATACAGCATAAGTTCTTGTGTTCATCATAATAGTTCAGTTGGTTAACATGGTCAAACAAAGCAGGTAAAATATTCCCAAGCAGTGTATGCCCTATTGTCAAAATGGCCACCTATCCTCAATTAAACAGTAATACAGTGGGCATAAAACTTTCTTATAAGTTATTTTGTCTTCTGTCTGTGGATGGATCATGTTCTTTTGTGCATATTAGCAAAAAAAATGAGTAGATTTACAGTAGAAGCTGTTGAAGAAACTAAATACTAGAAACAAATTCAGTTAGAAGTTAGATGATTTTTGTTAGTTTCTGATAAAGATGATTTATTTTGTATTCCTTGTAGTCTAATATAATATATATTTGATGAACATGTATATATTTTCAAAATGATTAGTTATTAGTTATTCTGTAATAGCAATAGCAAAATTGTTATTTTCGAATGATTGTACTTACTAAATCACTTTCCTTGTATTTATCACATACAATCTGCATTGAAGAAAAATTATAGCTCTCACTAACAGGAACCTTACAAAAATTACCATTTCTATCTTAAGCCATCATTTCAACTGCAGCAAACAAAATAAGCAAGGTTTTCTTTAAGTATCTGACTATAGGTTACTGTAATGCAATGTTCAGCGATGTAAAGGCACTCCAGAAGAAAACAATGCCCTTACTATTTTTAAATAGGCCTTGCTAATTAAAAAAAAATACAATGCTTCATTCTGGTGACCAGCAACAATGGTGTGGATTCAATAACTAAAATATACATTTCCTTTTGGTAAAGCTCCCCAAATTTATGTCATTGGTAAATCAGGGGAATTACCTGTTTTGCTCTATGAGAAGCTTTAGTGTCTGTCTGTTTGTAAGCATGACATCAGCATCAATGCTAAAGTAGTAATCACACTCAGCATCTCTTCGACACAGTTCCCTGTTAAGAAAAAAAAGTAGGAGAAAACATGTAGTAACCAAAATGTTATATTGACTATACTACAGTGTAATATGAATTATACAGTGTACAGAATTATTGACATGTATAGAAAAAACTTACATGCCCAGGTTCCTTGCTTCCCCTTGGCTTAAATTCTCCTCGGGTCCGACTACCTTAAAACTGTTGAAAACATCCTTATTTTCCTTCCAGAATGCTTGCAGGTGCTTCTCATGGTAAACCTCCTGTGGTAGGAAAGAAAGTGTGATCTGTGTCTAAAACATTTTTCACAGGGATGTCAGCTGCATACTCACGTTGTTATGGACAAAGATATCCAATTTATCTTTGGGATAATCCAAGGTCACAAGCCGCTGGAGGAACTCCGGTATAAATGGGGTCGGCTGCTCAATAAACACTCCAATTCTCACTCGTGGATATTCCTATTTGGACAGAACACAGGCTATTGATTATGTTCTTCGATATGTAGCAAGTAGACAAAATGCTGCATAATCTTAGCATATAAAGCAATTTGTAGAAATTGCATTTGTTGTTGTTACTATTATTAGGTGAGGAATTGTCTTGCAATGTGTAATTGGTTGCCTCTCACGTTACCAAGAAGTTATAAACAAAAGAAGATATAAATTTTCAGCATATCTTTTCCTCATAAACCATATGTGTAAGGACCTTACTTTACATGTAGTCAAATATGCCTTTAATGGTAATAATTCCTGTTTTAATCCCAGCCTTGGACTTGATGGAAGTTGCATGTCCTCCCAATATTTCACATGGATAAATGCTGGTTTCCTCCCACATTCCAAATACATGCATTTGGTTAACTGGTTACTTTAGCTTGGCCCATTGTGAAAGTGACTGACTAGGATTGATGTAAACTTGTGGTGAATAGCCATTGACGCTGACTGAACATTAAAAATAAACAAACAAGCACTTAAAAAGCTATGATTCTAAAGAAATAGCTGCTTCATCAATGCCACTTTTTAATTTTTTAATTAAAAAAAATTCTTAATTTATTTGTTCTTTAAATATAAAAAAAATCCCAATGAGAATTCAGCATATGAGGGTTGAACACCAGTGACCAAATTACAGTCTTAAAATCAACAAAGCAGTTACAGTGTTGACCACAGTTTAAGATTAATGACTCAACCACAGTGTGTTAAACATGATGCCATGATGTTATTGAAGACCAAAGGTGAGTGCTGAAGAGCAATTAAAAAAAGGTTAAAGAAAAACAGATGGTTTCATCATCCCACACAAAGACCATCAGCCTGCATGTCCTGCAACCTAGTAATTGAAATATTTTTTTTTCACAACAATATATGTGGCTGCATAGAGAGAAAAAAAATAAAATATTCCTTTTTCTTGTTTGAAAAACATTCAGAAATATTTATAGAAACAGAATTAACTGGTTTATGTGTGGGGAAATGCCAATACATTATAGAAATGTGGTATAAGCTGTAAGAGATAGTTCTGCACTCTTGTTAAGTTAAATTCAGTATGACATTCATTAACATGGATAGTCGAAGCATTAAACTTTATATGGCTACTACATTTCTATCTACATTTTTATCTAAACAGGTCATATTTAAGCCAGAGTTTAACTATAATGCAATGCTCTACCTTCTATTTGCTGCCATATGGCAGCAATTATCCCACAGTAAACAACTTAGATCTTCAGTAAGAGGAAATGTAAATCAGAAGCTAAGCAACAAACACAACAAACCGGTCCATCAACATGCCTAGGAAGCACTTTTATAAATCAATTCACTGCCTGTCTTGGCTGAACCCTGCTGAGCCAATTTGCAAGCCAACCACTATAAGTTGCCCTGTACATGAAACCCATACAGAGTCGGATACTAAAAGGCAGTCTAGTGCTCAGTGACAGCCCTTTAAGTAGGGCTCCTCAAAAAACCAAGTAAGCCATTTCCTGTACCACAGTAGCACATGAGTTTCCTCTTCGTCCTGTGGATTCTCCAGACGCTTTTGCTGTTGTTGTTGTTGGATGGTGATGTACATGACTCTCCAGTGCTTGTGTATCCCAGGAACCCATGTCTAGGCTTATTCGTAACATAACATACATACTCCCACAGATGAACAGAAGTCTCACTTTGCAGCTGGTGAGGTGAAAAAGAAACTGCTATGGGAAAAAGAGATTAAAGGAAAAAGCTATTCTTGAATTAAATTACCTTAAGTTGAGATATATCCAACTGGTCTGTATCACATAGGGCACAACCCCGCTCATAGGTCCAGGCATTAGGGACATAATTAGACAAGTAGTTCAAATACATCTAAAAAGACAGAAAGTAAGTTGAGATATGAAAACTCAGAAACTGGGTTTGTAAACCCTTTAGAATTTTCAATAATCATACTTATAATGTAAGACATTAGGTAATTTCGGCCCTAAAATTTACAGTCCTAAATGTACACCATGAAAAAGAAATAAAAATAAAACGAATATTTTATAAGTGGTGATTTATTTATTGATGTGGGGGTATGGGTAAGATCTAATACTACATATCTGTGAGTGGCAGAAGTACGTACCTTTATAACACTATGCAGTTTGAGCCCCTTGTTCTGCAATAACTAAATAGTTAATCGATAATCGGTAGCTGCTGACCAGTCCTTCAAATTGATTTTAGCCCATTTTCCATACAGAACTTATATCCTTTACTTTTTATGAATCACTGCATAATTAATATTTCATTATTCCAGCAATGATGGCAATTAATTACTTCGGTTTTAATACTGTTGCGTCCATGAACAATAATAAATGAATTGTGCTTTTCGTGTCTTAAAACTTATTGCTGGCCTTGTAACATGCTTTGATTGTGTTCCCAAACCTAACAGCAATCTTCTAGTCTTGAGTGTGATTAGGTTGTTTTATATGGATCCAGGCCAGGCAGACTTGCACAATCTTCCACACTGGCTTCCTTTATTGGCTGTAATACGAACTATCCAAGGAATCTTCCACCTTATTCAGTGACAGGTGGCTGTTTGCATTTGTTATGAGATTATGATATGCACACATTTTCTGGAAACGTGACTGTATTCGTAAATATTCTTTAGTATGTTTTGGTTTTAACTGAGGTTACAAGGGGGAACGAGAAGCTGTAAACATTTATTGTTTAGAACTAGACAGTTGACATAAACCAGATGGTTAACATCCGAACACCAAACATATCTTACTGCTGCTTCCTTCTGATAGTCTTACTTACATTTACAGGGCATTGTGTGAATACTAGAGAAGACTATGAGAAAACTGGAGGCTCGTTTCTGAGTTAATAATGATTAATATGCATACAGATGCTAGCAGATGACGATGCAGCAGTGTTAGTTTAAATTATCACAAATGTCATGCCTGACTACCAAAGGGAAATAAAAACTAAATCGGGAGTCAGAGGGGCCAATGGTATGCCTTAATTTCCTTTATCTTCACTCAGGGTCTACAGTAGAGAATAGATCAGTTTTGTATCTCATTCCTCTAGTTCTGAAATTTTGCCTTAAGAATGCTTGACAGCAAGATACTAAATTGTTTCAGAATACATATCAGTAAAGATGGGCTGTGCAATGGAAACCATTAGCAGTGCCCAGATTACACTCAACTTTTTGCATGTGTCCATTGAACTCACAAGAAAGAGAAGCACTCACTTTGGTGTTCATATTGCCATGGATAACCACAGGAAGGCTGTCATAGACAGTATTTCTCACCCGCACTCTTTCAGTACCAAACTTTAGCATAACCTCATCTGCAAAAGAAAGAAAATAAAGATTTTGGTACTGTCCAGTAACATTCACCTTCGTCATGGTATTTAGTCTAAACTTTTATAAATAAAACTATAAAACATAGACACTGCAATTTAGTTTATAAAGGCCAAATTTCTAGTCCATTCCCTTTTGTTTTAATTTTTTATTATTATTTTCTTGAATTTACTTACCCACTGCTCCATTAAGACTTTGAAATATTTGACACTTGTGGTCTAACGTCATATTAATACTTTCCTAGAACACACAAACACCATGAGTTAAAGACAAAACAAAACCTGAACATTCACATAATGCCTTAAACTTAGGCATCCAACCAGCAGTGTCTATTTATTCTGTTTGTTTGTATGTTTTCTGAGAGGGTGATGTGTTGCCATGGATGATATAGTAACAAGTGGTTTCGATACGAGCTAAATTATAGTGGCGGCTGTCACACTGGCAGTAGACTTGACACACACAGGCACAGTCCAGGGCTGCCTACATACCTTTTGAAGAGGATCCAAGTAGATCTTAGTGTAAAAGAGCTGGTCATCATCACTGTCATGCAGCTGCCACTGCTTCACAATCTTATTTATGTATGGGGCATAACCGATAAAGCCTGCAAACAACAGTACAGAGCCTTTATAACACTCCATAATGAGGGTTTAGGAACTATAAAATGCATGTGAAGATGTGGTTTCATATATGTTGGCTGTGAAATGTGGTGCTGGAGCAATGCAGTGATTTTCCAACCCACAAATCCATCCCAAAAAGCCAAAATGTCTCACGGCCAGTTAATAGCCTTCATAGCCTTGAACTACCTTCAGAGTGACCTGCTTGCTGTTTCCCACTGAAGGCAAATGCAAATTGCAAGGTTTGTCTGTGTTGTTGGTCTCTGTGCTTTTTAAAGCCCATCATTAAAATATCCCTAGTGCCTCCATACACAAGCAAAAAAGAAAGAATCTAGCACAGAAGAACTGGAATGTAGTTAAAGTGAGCTAATGTAAGGCTCCTAGACCATCTGTGGAAATCAGTATGCTCCATATGTGGTCTGTTTCAGAAGGGCAGGTTTGAAAGTAGTTATAGACAGTTTAGTGACTACATAAAGTCAGCCAATAATTTTAACATGCATGGCTTTAGATCCTAATAAAATATGCATTTGGGACAAAAATATTTTCACTCTGGACAGAAGAGGGCTGAGGAAACTTTACATGGTAAATGGTAATATGAAAACATCTCTGCAATCCGACCATCAACATGCACATATAAAATCTCTGAATATCATTATCTATTGAGTCAGCATAGCCTAAACTAGTGGGTTAGTGACATATAGCTCTGCGTAGAGTATTTTACATAATACAAACAGATGTTTCACAATAGTCCACAAAAAAGCTAGAGTCACACTTCACTGGGTGGCACAAAGGTGTTGGAATATAGAATATTCATGTACACGTTTGGATTCATACTTCCTTCTACTTCCCATGTTTTAAAAATTTTAACAGTACTTTTTACATCTGAATATTTACATCTGAAAATAGATTCTGATTAATCATGTGTGGTGCATATTGTATCTGAACTGCAATAACTATATTTAAGTACACATTACGCATGGGCATTGGTGTCACCTGTTAAGATTAACAACTGGTTGGATTGTTTGTTTAAGATCACTCAGAGATCTAACCAAGATAAAAGTTTATAAAATCTCTCTTCATAATTAAATTGAAAAGCTTTTAACAGTCAGACATAGCTAGAATGCATTTACTGTTTTTTGTGTTTATTTGTTTTTGTTTTGTTTTTTACTGTAGGTAGTACCGCATGCCATGAAATTCTGAATATTAAACTTAATACTGAGCAATACAATAAATATCTATTTAGTTGATTAATCTCAACAATGAGAACAAATATAAAGGAATTATGACATTCCCCTGTTTTGTGGTAATAATAAAGTTTGCTCACATTATTGTGTGCATCCAACAGGAAGCACATGATAAACAAAGCCCCCACGGTAATTCCACACATTTATCCAAACTGAGCAGTAGTAGGTAATTCTGCACAACATTCACTACCTATCATTGCCTAAGCAGTAATTGTGCAGTTCAAAATAGTCAACTAAACTCGCAGTTTTGACCTCAGACATGGAGGGCAATCTGGTGGTTACTTTAGTTGAGGTTGGGTGTAGATGAGGAAGGAAATGATAGAGATAAATAAAACAAGAACCATGGCAGAATAGGGTGTGGTAAAAGTAAAGTGTGCCACACACATGCACACTCATTTTTTCCCTTTCCTTTTATTTTTTTCCTCTCTTTCTCCCTCCCTCCCTCCTGCTCCCTACATATTTCTTGCTTCCCATTTCTCTCTCTCTCTCTCTCTCTCCCTCTCCCTCGCTGTTCCTCTCAGTTCTCCTCTCACAGACATGCTCTGCCATGAATACGTTATTCATCAGTTGAATACACATAAGAGGGGGCAGTATGCTTGGTGTCCTTCCGGAAATAGCAAACTGTGATTTGTCAAGAATTTCAGTTTACACAGAAAACACTTTCACTAACCTTTGTAGAGACTGACTCTAGTTACATTACTACCTAGGTTAATGTACAAATACACACGCACATATATACATATACAGACATATATATTTGTGTGTGTGTGTGTGTGTGTCTGTTTGGGCAAACACTGCTCATGAAAGAGGTCAATAAATAATGGCCAGCTTCGTTAGACCAGAAAGAAAGGTTAACTCCAGAAAGCCACTTTGTACAATTATAGTGAGAAGAATCTCAGAATGCACAACATGCTGAACCTTGAGCCAGACTGACTAGAACAAAGACATTTTTAGAAAAGTATAGTATTAGTAGAGTGTTTCTAGTAAAGTGCTTGTTGAGTATGGGTTGTGTGTCAGTTGTCATGTTCAGAACCACAAGCTTTGACAGTATCTGCTGAAAATATTGATGAAAAAGGAATGGTCACATGAAAACAGGTTTTATGAATCATTGTGTCTAGTATATAATATTAATAATTTAACACAGAAAGAAAAGCTAACATTCAGTGACAATCATGTTCTGCTACAAGCCAAACTCATGTGAGATGAATATGAGAAATACTCCCCACTTTTCTAAACATTCCCATGGGCTCAGCAACTAGCTAATACCATTTTCCATTTCTTTCCAGATGCTCACCTCCAGAGTTGAGGAAGCGTTTTCCACTGCGGACATATGGGTACTTCTCTGCCAGATGAGAGTCAGGCCAGATGACACCTTCCGCAGCAAAGACTACCTTATGACTGGTCTGCTGGAACTTTCTTAGAATCTCCTCTGGCCCTCCAGCAAAGATTACGTCATAACTAAAAGACAGAAATGGAGAAATGTGGAAACTGAAATGTAATTCCATGCATTATCAAGGTACTAAGTTTACAAACATATAATAAAATATATGAATGTATAATATTATGGTTATAATGTAATATTTGTTCAAAGATTTTATTTGTGATTGGTACATATATTTGATAGGCTAGATAATGAACTATATGCATTTACAGCACAATCTCTACTATTTATTAAAATTTGTTTAAATATTGGACTTTATATAAATTCCAATGTTTATTCATTTCAATATTCAATTTTGTTTGTTAATGTACAAGTTGGACAATTCTCATTTATTTTCAGTGTTTCATGACAATATTTTTTTATTATTTTATTTACGAGTTTTGAAATACAAATAAACTGAATATTACAAAATTTGTCCTGATTTTAAGCTTTTTTAACATGCACTTGGCTTACGTCTTCCACTTGGCTGTCTCTCTGCACAGTGTGCGTCGGAAGTAGGTAGCTTTGTGAAGTCGTTTAAAGGCGCCCATTCTCTTTTAATGCACTATTAAGATCTGTGGCAACAGGATCTATAAAAAATGTGAAAAGAGGATGCAGGCTATATATCATATTCTCACATCTGGCCTCCATCTGTGCACCTCCACATCATTCTACTGTTCAAATACACACAGTAAAGGGCACTGGAAGCTCAGTGGTTAAGGTGCTAGTGACTGAAATGTTTAAGATTGCCAAAGTGCATGATGGCCACTTAACTCCTCAGACATTTGCATTTGTTGGATTCTGATTTGTTTAGATCAACTGTCACGACAACATGTTCATATTCACCAGCTCTGCAGAACTGACTAGATACCTTCCCATCTCTTATAGAGCAGACTACAAGAAAGTACTCTATGATCTCCATTTGTCTGTGCATATATGTGTATGTAAAAGCTGTTATTATAAACTCCCACTAAACTTCTGAAGCTGAAAATATGCCAGACGCTATTGGATAATTCACTTTTATTCCAGACATTTATAATTAGCACTTTCTAAACTTCACAAACTTTAATAATAAAGAGGTTTCCTGAATCAAGAAAGTGTGGTTTATTTATCAATCCTGGGTAACTAAAATAGCACAAGCTGCAGGTAGGTTTATATCCGTCTGTACACTGGGTGCTATGTAGACTGTCATTATGATAATTAACATCAGTTTCTATTGCTTAGAGTCAGACATACTTATTATACTGGACACGCCATAATTTAGCTTGAATGAAATGAAAGACCATTTATTTGGAAAGATTGAGTTTATTTAGTACAAACACCAGAAGTTGGAAGAGTATCTGAAGAGAAAATCATGTATTAGTACCTACTTCATCTATTTTTTTTACTTTTAGTCCTTCCAGGAATTATAAATGGATTTTTATACAGTGCAGAGGAAAAGACTTAGCCCAACCATAACAGTGGTTCTCTAATCTAACATCTATATCATTATAATGCATATAATTAAAATAACATTTGTAGAAAAAAGTTTCATCTTTAATTTTTTTTTATCTTTTTTCCATTTTACTGCATTTAGTATGTACAAATGAGATTCAAGAAATATGGATGTCAACTCAACACCATACACTATTTGTCATGTTATGAAAAAAATGCACAATGTTTGCAGTGTGTATCCTACTGAAGAAGGTCACTACCAATAGGGAATACCTCCAAAAAGGGCTGTACTTGGTCTGCACCAATGTATAGGTACCTGGTATGTGGGAAAGTAACATCTAAGTGAATGCTAGGATTCATTTATAAAGCACTAAGACACACCCCTTAATCAGCAACTTAATCAGATAAACCTTTAAAAGGAATTCTGCTTTAAGGCATGGGCTTCCATGGCTGAGCAGTTGCATGCAGGCCTTACATCATCTAGCACAATGCCAAGAATTGTGTGTTTGCGTATGTGTGTGTGTGTGTGTGTGTGTGTGTGTGTGTGTGTGTGTGTGTGTGTATTATATGTTACATACACTATATTGGCAAAAGTATTTGCTCACCTGCCTTGACTCACATATGAGCTTAAGTGACATTCCATTTCTAATCCAAAGTTCAATATAACTTTTGTCCACCCTTTGCAGCTAGAACAGCTTCAACTCTTCTGGGAAGGCTGTCCACAAGGTTTGGGAGTGTGTTTATGGTGATTTTTGACCATTCTTCCAGAAGCGCATTTATGAGGTCACATACCGATGTTGAATAATAAGGACTGTCTGTCAGTCTCCACTCTAATTTATGCCAAAAGTGTTCAATCGTGCTGAGGTCAGGACTCTGTGCAGGACAGTCAAGTTCATCAACACCAGACTCTGCCATTCATTAATTTATGGACCTTGCTTTGTGCACTGGTGCACAGTCATGTTGGAAGAGAAAGGGGCCAGCTCCAAACCGTTCCTACAAAGATGGGAGCATGGAATTGTCCAAAATGTCTAGGTATGCTGAAACATTCAGAGTTAATTTCAATTGAACTAAAGGGCCAAACCCAGCTCCTGAAAAACAACCCCACACATAATCCCCCCTCCACCAAACTTTACACTTGGCATTATGCAGTCAGACCTGTAACGTTCTCCTGGCAACCGCCAATCCCAGACTTGTCCATCAGATCGCTAGATAGAGAAGCGTGATTCGTCACTCCAGAAACCGTGCCTCCACTGCTCCAGAGTTCAGTGGCGGTGTGCTTTACATCACTGCATCCAATGTTTTGCATTGCACTTGGTAATGTATGGCTTGGATGCAGCTGCTCGACCATGGACACCCATTCCGCGAAGCTCTCTGCAAACTGTTTTTGAGCTAATCTGAAGGTCACATGAACTCTGAAGAAAGTTGGCAACCTTTTCCCACTATGCGCTTCAGCATCCGCTAGCCCTGTTCTGTCGGTTTACGTGGCTGAGTTGCTGTTGTTCCCAAACACTTCCATTTTCTTATATTACAGAGGACAGTTGACTGTGGAATATTTAGGCGCGAGGAAATTTCACAACTGGATTTGTCGAACAGGTGGCATCCTATCACAGTTCCATGCTGGAATTCATTGAGCTTCTGAGAGCAACCCATTCTTTCACAAATGTTTGTAAAAACAGTCTGCATGCCTAGGTGCTTAATTTATACACCTGTGGCCATAGAAGTGATTGGAACACCTGATTCAGATCATTTGGATGGGTGAGCAAATACTTTTGTAAATATAGTGTATAACAGATATGATATCAGCAATGTCTGAAAAGCAGGTATTGTATAAAATGCATGGTCTAGGCAATGTACAGAATGTGCAACATTTTTAGGAAAAGCATGAGATGTGTTATTTTAATATGCTATATACTTTCTCTAAGCATTGTATATAATAACTAATCCTCATACAGAAAAAAAACAAGTAGGAAACGAGTAAGATATTAAGTGTCTTATTCTCGTCATACAGTACAATACCATAAAATGCCTAATTTCACACATTGCGTGTAACAGTTTTTCCTCTGCTTCGTGGCTCCTTTAGCCAAATAGTATTTTAGATATAATGAGTCAAATGATACAGGTTCACAGGTCAATGGCAAGTACTCTATTCCCAAAAGGTATACTCCAATGAACCGATGATTCAGTTCCTAAAACATTCTGGAGTACAGTGGGTCTGTAAGCAAGCATTACTGAGATTAAGATGAGTATACGTGTATGCACTGCACTGCTGCCACATAATTGGCTCAATAGTTCAAGTTGTTATTTGTAAAATGATTTACACATTGTATGGAAAATCTTAGCATTATAGTCACCCACATGCTCACTTTCCTTACCTACTTAATTCAATTCAATGTTGCTTCTATCTAGGCCAGGGTTCAAAGAGAACTAACCCTGGACAGCGCTCTAATTCTTCACAAGGTAAACACAACACACACACACACACATACAAACACCTCACTGTACAAAATGCTTGGTTGCTAACAGAAGTCCCAATGTGTGTCAGGAAACCTTCCCCAAAGTTGGCTATCTGAGTTTTTGTAGCCATGGTGGCAGCTCAAACAAATCTGCCAATTCTCCAATCTGTGTAAACTTTGAAGACAGTTTCTAAAGTACTCTAACTGCTCTGTCTGGTACTAACAACCATGGTATGATCAAAGTCACTTAGCTCTAGATCCATGTAAGCATTGTTTTATAATTTCATATAAGCTTAATAAGCACTTTACTGAGTATACCTGTACATATACTCATTCATGTACTTATTTAATGAGCCTGTTATGTGGTAGCAGTGCAATGCACACAAGTATGCATATACAGGCCAGCAGCTTCAGGTAATTTTCAGATCAACCAGTAGAATGGAATATGATTATGGTGTAATTTTTGGTGCCAGACTGGCTGACTAGAGTCTTTTTATAACTGCTGATCTCCTGATATTGCTCTAAATTCAGAATTGCAATGCATCCAGATAGCGGTAGTTATGTGAACAGGCATGACTTGCTAATGAGAGGGGTCAACAGAGAAAGGACATACTGATTAAAGCTGACAGAAAGGTTACAGTAACTCAGAAGTACAAGGGTGTAAAGTGGCAAAGCCCTACAGAATACACAACATTTCAAACATTTAGACAGACAGGCCACAACTGGCAGACCATGGCAAAGATTAGTATAGTGACCCTAATGAAGAATTACTGCACACACACACACACACACACACACACACACACACACACACACACACACACACACAGCGAGAGAGG
>JAUZST010008513.1:0-13519 GCA_034779995.1 Parotocinclus haroldoi
GTGGTATCGTAGGGCTTGATTGAATTCAGTCTATAATGAAACTTTTATAAACAGCGAACACAACACCGCAGACAAAAGCTTGTCATGTCAGCAAGTAGCAACTCAGGCAGCCGATGCTCTAGTCTTACTTCTCGTTTTTGGTGAGTATTCATCCGCTGAGTAAATACGCTATTGTAGCGTTTTAAACTGTTAAATAATCAAACAACACGCTGAAGTAATTGAACGCTCTCTTTACTTAACACACCATACATCACTCTCGTATCACACATGCTCCGTCCGTACCGAGCTTAAGGCACGTCATATCCTACACATAAATAAGTATAAACAACAGCTATTTACTGTAAAATCCTAATATTTTATGATTTATAACATTCCTTTAATGTTAGAATTAATATTTTTTTATATAATGTTATACATTATTTTAAATGTAAAGTAAAAGTAAAGTTTAGTAAAGTAAAAAACCCATGAAATAGCGAAAATCTGCGATACATTTTTTCCATTAATATTTTTTAAAAACCCGAGTCTGCGAAAGTGGCGAAGGAACACTGTATGTTATAGTAGCATAAAATATTACACAACCGTAGATCATTAAATAGAGCGTACCTGTATAGTATAGGTAATACAAAACCAATGGTGTGTTTACTATCATTATACACGTATGCTTCCCACCTCGGAAGCAGACTGTAACCTATAACACAGTTCAATGCATCGGCACACAAATCTCAGCAGAACCAGAACTCTCTCTTTTTTACTTGAAAATCCACTCTCCTCTGTCACAAACCTTTTTATTTTTCAGCAGAGTTAGAGACATCATGGCTGGGCGTCCTGAATGCTCTAACAATAGCATGACAAATCACCAGAGGTGCCTGTAATGTGTCCGCCTAGAGTCTGAGCCAGGATAAAATGGCTTTGCTGTGAAATTGCACTGAGCATTTATCCAAATTTCCCTCCACAAGTCAAAATGGACTCATTACGTTTCATAAAGGCGCTTGTAGAGTTATTCTGCTTGGGAGTATTAGATGTGACCCAGAGGCACTTACTATAACCATGAATTGATTGAGGGAAGAAAAGAGGAAACCAGAATAAAATCGAAGGACGTGGAAATAAGTAGTATAACAGCCTGGATGCATCAGGACAGTGGATCTGTTTTTTTGGCTACTGTACTGCTAGGTGACATAAAAAGCCAAGCATTCATTTACTTTATTGGAATAATTCTTTAGAGAAATAATGAACTCATCTTCAACAATTAAATATACATTAGTAAATGAATGGAGCTATGTTCAAACATATAAGCGCTTTAACTTCATCCATAATGTGGGCACATAACAAGCCACGCCCACCGACCCGTGGTGCGATGATCCAGACCCAGACAAAACAGGGATACAATCCAAGGGAGCTCAGCACCATGATCGGCTGTCACCAAATCGTGCCAGGCCCACCCTTATACCTACAGGAGTCTCAGGCCTAATTTGTAGGGCCAACCTGGTTCATATCCCATCTCTGATAAGGTGTGGATTCGGCTTCCATCACACGCAGTAAATGTGGAGGGTTCTGTCATTGCTTTCCATTTAATTCAGGGTAAGGCAACAGTGGCAAGAATTTTTTTTTTGAGAAATTTAAGGGAACCCTGAGAGAAACCAAGCTCAGGTAAGAAACCCATGCACCTCTGAGCGGGATAAGTCAAAAGAATTAAGATCCTCAATCCTGGTCTAGATAAATATAAAGGAAATGTAGAAATAATAGCGTATGAGATAGTCGGCGTAGGCCTGGAACGAGCCATAAAGGAAGACCTTATTAGGGATTGTGTACGTAATCATAACGCCACTGACTTTGCTCCACTAATTTTCAACATTTCAGGGTGTTTAAGGTTATACACACGTTGCCTATAAATACTTGGTAAAAACATAAAAGCATTGCGTAATTCCGGCGCACTGAAGGCATAAGTGGCCGAACTGTTTGATGTGTCTATTTAAATTGGCCTGGAATGTGCTCATGCCAGAAGCCATCTTCCATCAAACAGAAAATAGGCCTCTTCAAGCCTGATCAAGAAGCATCAGCATGCAAGCAAATGCTGAATTAAGCATAATAAGAATATTTTTGTCTCGTTACGCCATAAATCACCGCCTCTGTCTCTTAATATATTCCATAGCACACCTCCGTCTGGGGCAACGAGCCACAGTTATCATGTCAGTTCGTATAAAACGCTTTCCTGTTTGCTTTCATGGGATGAAATCATTTAACTATGTTAATTTAATAATCCCTATTATGGGAAAATCAAAAGTTTAAGGATTCCTTTGTTCAAAGTATGAGGTGTCACGGTGGTTCAGCAGTCTTTTTTTGTGGTGAGTCTGCATGTTTTAAATTTCTTCTCCATGTCCAAAGACGTGTGTTAGGTTAATTGATTACACTAAATTGGCATTGTGACTGTGTATATGTATGTATATATATATATATATATATATATATATATATATATGTGTGCTGCAAACTTGAATATCTGGCAATACTGATGTCAGATCGATACACTGCTACCACCTCTTGAAACACTGGCATTGCATATGTTGTACTGAATGGAGAGAAGAAATGAATTGGGACTGGACTATCATGCACAATCTATAAAATATATCTATAAAGCAGTCTGAAATGTGCATCGTGTGGACTTTGGCCGGTTTCTCAGACAGAACACTACGATACATTTTGAAACAAGGGTTTCTTTGGTGTTAATGAGAACTGATACACTTCCTCACAGCTCAACACTTCCCACACATCCTCACCGTAGAGCGTTCCTAAAATGATAATGCTGTACATTATCACATGTCAGCAGCTTCAAATCCGATGCATTTATACCTGCACAATCTGTTAGGTATCGTATTATAGGCGGGGATCTCAAGAGCATATCAGACCCCGTCCATGTCTCGTTCTAGCCTGTCCCATTGGAGCTGGAGGCATTTGGATGCAGAGATTTTTCATTACGCTTATCATTATTCACTGTCTCTGTGAGAGGACAGATATAATAATTATCTATATGCTACACATCAGAACGTTTCTTTTCTTTAATATATTAAGATGTGTCAAGTTCCAGATAGGACTGTTCATTTATATTACATTAGGAAATCCAACCTTAAACCTACAGTAATTTTATACTTTAATATGAAAGACGTTTCCTTGGCATCTAAAATATGAATTCACATTTTGTTGCATTTTCAAAAATTCTGCACTTGCGTGAGTACCACGTGGCTCTTCCATACAAAAAAAAGATTGCTATCGAAAGAGGTTTCACATGCTGAATGTACTGGATATGCTAGCAAGGTGCTAGCGCTGTCTGTGGAGCTGGCTAATATGGGGGAGTCAAAAGCACATTTCACTTAAAGTGAACTAAGCTTATGTGGCTGAATGTAGTAAAAAAAATTACCTGCTAACACCCAATGAACCCTTTCCCTCACATTTCTGATCATAAGTAATCTGTACTGCGGAAATGATGAACTGGTGGTCATTCAACATGTTAAAAACGCTAAACATCATCAATTTTAACAGCTTCTTATTTATAGTAGATTGAAAAGAGAAAACCGTCCATTTTCTCTCACATTGGAAGCAAACTTTGAGATGAACCAGTGTGCAAAGAGAAGAACCAGTGTGCAAAGAGAAGAACCAGTGTGCAGAGAAAAGAACCAGTGTGCAGAGAAAAGAACTAGTATGCAGAGAAAAGAACCAGTGTGTAGAGAAAAGAACCAGTATGCAGACAGAAGAACCTTTGTGCAGAGAAAAGAACCAGTGTGCAGAGAGATGAACCAGTATGCAGAGAGATGAACCAGTGTGCAGGAAGATGAACCAGTATACAGATAGAAGAACCAGTGTGCAGATAGAAGAACCAGTGTGCAGAGAGAAGAACCAGTGTGCAGAGAGATGAACCAGTGTGCAGAAGGATGAACCAGTATGCAATGAGATGAACCAGTATGCAGGAAGATGAACCAGTATGCAGGAAGATGAACCAGTGTGCAGAAGGATGAACCAGTATGCTGGAAGATGAACCAGTGTGCAGACAAAAGAACCAGTGTGCAGAGAGATGAACCAGCAAGCGGTGAGAAGAACCAGTATGCAGGCAGATAAGCCAGCGTAACACATCCCTGCGTTTTGGGTTTTGGGTGTGTCTAAAATCTAGACCTAGGTGTTCAATGGTACCTAATGACCAAAAGTACATCTAATCTCTATTAGTAGCCGTTCAGACGTTTATCCTTAATTGCATGTGTGACTCAAAGAAGTCATGTCGAGTTAAATTTCTAAAGCAGAGGATGCCAAGCTTCCGTATTAGCATGCAGATCCACACCGCATATTGCTTCAGCACCACAGCACGTTTTGCATTTGCGTGCGTGCATGTGCACTGAATGATAACAAGATCTCACACAGTGGCCTGTAATGAGTTTCTCCTCAGATCTTATCTGCATAAGTGTTTGGACGCACTGCAACTGGGAAGGTGGTCTGAGGTGCGTCTACCATGAATGTCTAACAAATGGGATTTACTTAACGTGGGTTTATTTGTGCCCTCGAATATGGCTCGACCGGACTGTGACCTCAAGGCAAAAGCAATACAAGCATCCGCATGGCGGTGGAATAAACCACCACTGGTAGTCCAGATAACCTAACCTCTTTACTTTGCCTTCTTGTCATGTAAAAGAAGAAGAAGAAACATTTTTTCTACTTGTCTTCATATGTTACTTCTTGTAAAAAGTCAAAAAGCAGAGTCAGTCACGAAACAGCACCACTGCAGCAAGACTTGCTCATGGTCTCAACAGGGACAGCTTGGCGTAGCCAGGATTCGACCTTCCAACCAGCAGCCTGATAAGTAGCAGTGTGAGCACATCATTGAAAACACAGCATCAAACTTCTCCGAAATAACAAAACTCCCATCACCCTTCAGTACACCTCTCTGTGTCTGCACCATGCTTTAATAATACCCAGTTTCCTCCTGAGATCTGTCTTCCCTAGCAGAGCAAATATCGCATTATTATGCTGCCAACAAGAACAATCTATAGCTTTTCTAAAACAAATAAAAATAACACTTTAAATAAGCAGATAACCAAAGGGGTTACACAGGAGGCTTGTATTTTACCTGGTTTCAGGAACGATAAGCAGGACCTCCTGTGAATCCTGTAACTGGATTGTCCTTTAACATATTAATACACATAATACAGTCTGATTGTACAACATTCCACGAAACATTTTAAGAATATTTGGAGAGCAAAATTTGTCATTATTTAAAATGTTGTTTTCCCTAATTAACACTTGCACACTATTGTTTACATACTGTGTTAATCAATCAAATCCATTGTAGGGCACACACACACACACACACACACACACACAGTCACTCACTAAAGGCCACTTTAGAGACATCAATTAACCTAACACGCATGTCTTTGGACTGTGTGTGTCACACCCACGGAGGGCCCACGCGACCAGACCCGGCCTACCACACGCGCACCATCTCCAGCCTTCTAACTACACACACCTGTACTCATTTTCCCTCATCAGCACACACCCTTCTTATACCGCACACCGCCACTCTCCATCTGCTAAGCAACTTGGTTCCCTCGTTCGCTACGCAACCCATTACGCTCTTTCGCCATTGTTATCGCCACTTACCGTGTTTCGACCTTCACCTGTTTCTTCGTCTTCGTCCTCGCTTACTCCTTTGATTATTGTTCGCCTGTGCTGTGTTTGACCTCGGACTGTCGACTACGAGTTTTGCCTACCGTTGCTCAATAAAAGCCTCTACGCTGCATTTGAGTCCGCTACCTGGTTGCTAGCGTTACAGTGGGAGGAAACTGAAGCGCCCTGAGTAAACCCAGGCAGACACGGGGAGGACATACAGACTCCACACAGAAAGGACCTAGGCCATTCCACCCTGGGATTGAACCCGCGACCTTCTTGCTGTGAGACAGCGGTGGTACCCACCAAGCCCCCGTGCCACCTTAATTAATAATGTCTGTGTAATATAAAATAAAGTACAGTAAGCACCCTAGATGCAAAATTTATTTAATGAACCTTTTTGTAACTTTTAAAGGCATTTTCTTATTTGCAAACAGACAATCCTGAAGGTAAAAAATAAAATCGCAAGGGTTTTCAGGGTTGATTCTAGCGATGCACAAGTTCCTGGGTCAAAAAGTAACAAGCAAACTGAATAAAAATTAAAATGCAGACCTTTTTTTAAATAAAATACAATATAGACTATGATCAATGAAACATTATCCAATTTTATAAGCAGTGTTATAAATAGAGAATACAGTATAAAAGTAGTAATATTATTACAGAATATAAAACTAACGTCATTATAGTGCATATAAAGAAAGTATTGAATAAAACAATATTCAAACCAGTAGAACAGAATCTCTGTAGGATTTCGGGTCCTCAGTGGGAAAGTTTTTTTGGCATGGCAACCTCGGTCAGCCGGAGAAGAGGACGGGGAATTATTGTGGAAGAACAACTAGAACTAGAGCTGGTAGCTGGAGGAATAGCTTACTGTGTGAGAATGAAGAATCATACCAGTCGAACCATGACCTTGCTCCTGGCATTATTTGGCATATATTTAACAGTAGCCACCATTAGAACTTACATGCCCAAATGGCGTCTTAAACACTGTGTCACACAGAGCAAAAAGCAAATACACACCAGAGTTTGCACATAATCAGAAATTGGAGCACAAACAATGTATATTTGTCGGTAGGACTAATGTAGTGGGGCGGAGTCTGTGTTGGATCAACAGGCATGGAATAGAATCAGGTCTGGAGACTTTCACAAACTGAGCCTATTACACCCAAGGGTTTATATATCAAAGCCTTTGGTTAGATTATTTACATGTATTTTAACTTCTGAGACTCTCTGTGGTTCGACATCATCATCAATTCACACTGTAAACGTCGTTACTATAAATGGTTGTAGTCTGAATTTTGGTCATTTTGAAAGTCATCCAAAGTCCTTATAGTTCTTAGACTTAGAGTTCAAATCCCACCTCTGCCACAGTTAAGTCCCTGAGCAAGACCCTTAACCCAAAATTGGATTATAAGACTGTATTAATTGTTATAAGTTGCTCTGGATAAGGGCGTCTGCTAAATGCAATTATAAATCGTTGTGTTGCACATTTTGTTATGAACAGGCATCCTGTCCTGTCTTTCGTGAAGACAGAATGGGATGAACTGTGTTTGGTGTCTGTCTAAGGACGCAGGATGCAGCGATAATGAAGCTAAAAACAATGTCACGCCATCGTAAGCAGACTTCTCAAACACATGGAGAGCAAAAATTGTGAAACAGAAACTCAGCCGTACGATCTCTCATGCAATAAATCCATGGGCATGACCTGACTGACAGACTTTTGAGACTCCACCCCATGTCAACATGCTTTCAGGGCTTATTATGGATTTCAAATTGATCTGTGGTCTCCGTGCAAGTTCGATTACCGCTCAGCCCTTAACTTCTGGATAGGGAAGCATAACCGTAGCAATTACAGAGATAACGAAGCATAAGGCTATTTATTTCAGATCTTACAAAGCTACACCTGAATCATCCACCGACGCCGATTAAAAGCCAGGCTCAAATCACATTATCTTGGAGAGAGTCTCATTTGCATTCGATTTTGCTGAACAAGATTGTTATGCTTGTTAGGAGAATTTCAGGGGTTTTTTAGATTATTATTTTTTGTCTGGCCTTGTCCACATTTCTACATAGTACAGGCTTTCTGATCGGAGATATAAGGGAGCCTTTGCTCTTTTTCTTGGTAAATAAGCTCCTGTTATCTCGCCTAAACAGTAAAAAAGTTAGTTTTAGTTAGGAGTTAGTGTTCTCCTCCAATGCTGTTTAGCTACACTAGAGTGTCAGTATGAAAATATTTTACACCTGGCTTTCTGTGTCCTGTAAGAGTCAGCCCTTGTTCTCTCTTATATGAAAAGGAAACTCAGTTTACAGCAGGTGGTCAGGCATAAATAAATAATAATTGCCATCTAAAACCGTAACCTCCATTGGTGAGATTTGAAATCCTTGAACTGAACTCTAATCAATGGGAATCTGGCAGCCTAGTGGCTAAGGAACTGCACTCTGGCCCTCATGGTCCAGGGTTCAAATCCCACCTCAGTTGGGCCCTTAAGCATGGCCCTTAACCCACGATTGCTTGGATTGTAGGACTGTATAAGTTGCGTATAAGGGCGTATGCTCTTGAAGTCTCTTCAAGAGTCTTGAACCCAAACACTATCTTTAATTGCCTGACAGCACAAGTGGATTCCAATAAGAAGTGTCTTCTTTGGTAGTATTAATATTAGGGAGAATACTATAATACACTGGTTTCCTTTCACACTTCAAGGAAATATAGGTCAGTTGCCATCTCTAAAGTGGTCCTGTGTGTGTGTCTTGCTTAGACCCTCTCCACATAAATATGAACACAATAAAGCGAGTATGAAAATGAAAAAATGATTGAATTATCAATACCTGATCTGCTATTGACTCTAATGCCTAATGTCCTAACGGTGACTTCCCAGTCACGTAAACCAGCAGTCTAACTGTTTAGCATACAGGCTATCATGCATTTCATTAGCCTGCTGGCTAGGAAAGAATGTCAGCGCTGATAGCAGGTTTTTAACAGGCTACTCGCTTTGACCCCAAGTCCACTCCTGATTCAATAAGAAAGATAGATTGTTTGTAAAGAGCACCGATCGATACGAGTTAAGCCTCGTGTGTGAAAATAATACATCCATCTTTGCTGAAATGTGTGTTTTGTACTTATGTGACGTGAAACAGAATGCTAGTAAAGTTCAACCAGCAATATATGCAATAATATGGGCTCTATGTAATAAAGTGCTCTTTGAAAAGTGTCATTTATTGGAGCTAATCATAATATTTAATCTTCGTATTTGTTTCATTGCACCTGGTAACACTTCAGATCATTCAGAAACACTTTATAATAAGAACATAAAGACTGTCCAATGAAGAGTTTCTATAAAGTGCTGAATAGTTTTGGAGCTTACAGTGGAGTTCATTCGGCAGAGAGAGTCTAGCAAGGGTCACCAGCCAATTGCAGAGCTCAGAAGGGGCGGTGAGTCACCTACCTGGAGTCCCTTTCCTAAATAATGGCCAATCATGTGATCTGTGTGAGCAACTGGATCGAAAGACCGCTGCCTCATATCCAGAAAATCATGGGTATAATCCCAAGGTGGAGCAACCTGGGTCCTTTCTATATGAAGTCTGCATGTCCTCCCCGTGTCTGTATGGGTTAACTCCGGGTACTCCGTTCTTTCGACTGTAGAAGGGTCAACGTGGTCAAAAACTGCCAGATGCTACTTTTCCTCAAGCGGATGGAGAGACCACGCAAAATTTTTTGCTACTGTAGCCTATAGAAACTGTTTTCTTTTGTAAGTTTTTCTTTCTCTGTTTTGAATAAAGCATGCAAATTTCTTCTATTTTCTGGTTGCATTTTAATAAAGAGACTAATAAATAATTATGTATCATCATTATAACAATCAATGAAATATCTAAATAAATGGTCATCTCATCTTGAGCTTGTCTGCAGGAATTGTAAGGTTTCCAATGGGCTTAAAAACAGGACTAGGGAATTTTTTTGTGGATTGGGCCATAATCTCACTGAAAAATCCAGTTGGAGGTTCTGGTCAGAAGCAACCAATCCACTTAGTTAATACTTAGGTAAAAGCATCCGTTTTGAGAGCCACATTGAACCATAGAAATCTGTCTCAATGGTGTCCAGATATTTATGTTTGTTTTATGACGCCGTTCGAGTTTTTGTTTGTTTTCGCTTTGTTAGGCGTCTACTCCGAATGTTCAAGCTAAACTTCAAAAACGCTCCCGTTTCTGCAGCCGTTAATCAGCCACAGCCACTGCCAAGCAGCTTGATTATTTGAACATTTTAATTATTGTCTAACAGGGTACATTGTAAGTATTGTTTGATTTATAAAGGTCAACACACTGTTGTGACATTTCATTTACATTTGCACTTTGCATTTTACCCTGTCCCCGTTTGATTAATTAATAATAAACTTCTTGCTACCTCGTATTTATGCCCTACTATGAATGTGTCGTGGCTGACGACGTATGAGTTCCTAAATTGGTTGATAAGAATTTCTAGATAATTTTATTTCCTATTTTATGAGAAGTTAATCCCAAGGGCTTTATTTTTTGGTAAAATTGTTACCCGTTTGTGAATCATTCCTGGTGTGACCACAGTGTATTTGACTCACGTTAGTCTTGTACTGTTCGTTCATAAGTTCTCAGTATTTCAGGGCGGTCTGCAGATCGAACAGCATAGCAATAAACCAATAGCAGAATGAAACAGTTTACCTGAGGCATCACACCTCCATGCCTGCGGGCAGAAATAAGCACTGAGCGATTAAGAAACAGAATAGTGACAGACCACTTCATCTGAGCCTCTATTAAAATGTCTCCATTTCATTCTGCAGCGTCACTCTCAGTGCTCAATTCTGGGAATTGGTCAAAGATGGAAATGATCACGTCCAAACACATCCATCACTGGGACTCATCTGCTAGGCTGGGCAGCATGTGTGCCACCAAAAAGAATCTTTTGTAATTTCTAATCAGATCTCTGAGAGAAATTATTCCATGACAAAAAACTGAGGCCAATGTTTAATAAAAGCCAGACCTGAGCACCCGATGTTTATTTAAGTATACAGAGTAATTCCAGGTAAAACACACTCAAACTTCTGTAGGAATAGCAGACTTTTCTATATTGACTAAATAGAATGTACCCAATGTCACATCATTAATGACAATCCTTGGACTGGATCAGCTTTAGCAACAAATCCATGATCTGTTTGGGATCTGATTTCCAGGATCCTGCCTTTGCTGTGGAGTGCTGGTGCTATGATCTGTGGAGCCATCGCATACGACAGTCGGGCATTCCTAGTAGTGATACGAGGGACAAAAACAGTTCAGCGATACCTGTGCCCAGGTGTGTTGCCTTTTATGGCAGGTGAAGTGGAAAGAATTTTAAAACTTCCTTGTTCTGCCCGGTCACCATATTTAACACCAGTCGAGCATTTACTGGTCCAGCTGAAACACCAAGGTTGGCAACCCATGAGTGTGCAGGATCTACAGGCACAGCTGCAACATCTGTGGGAAAAATGTGCCACAGGATACCACATTGAAAATGTTTGCCCCCATGCAACTGTATCTTATCTTGTATCCAGACTAGAGGCAGCCTAACATGATAACTCGAGCTAGAATAGTATAATCACTTTCAAATAATGCTCACAAAAATTAGGGGATGATTTCAAAATGAATTGTAGGCTCATCATTTGAAATACTTGAGCCTTATGTACAAATGAGCTTACATAAACTTTCATTCAATCCTGCCCAAATTCTGCTCAAAAGAAGGATTTCTAAAGAACAGGCAGCAAACTTGAACATCTCACATTTCTGCCACATTGAGACATTTCTGTTTAAGTAAATTATTAGAAACATAAGCCAGAATCTGGGAGGCACGGGGGCTCGGTGGACACCGCTGCCTCACAGCAAGAAGGTCCCGGGTTCCATTCCAGGATGGAACGGCCTGGGTCCTTTCTGTGTGGAGTCTGCATGTCCTCCCCGTGTTTGCCTGGGTTTACTCCTTTTTCCTCCCACAGTCCAAAGACAGCATGTTTCGTTAATTGTTGTCTCTAAAGTAGCCCTTAGTGTGTGACTGTGTGCATGACTGGGTGTGTGCCCTACGATGAACTGGCGCCCTGTCTAGGGTTGTTCCTGTCCTTACGTCCAGAGTTGCCAATTGGGCACTGACTGGCACTCGACCCCGTGTGGATTAAGCTGAAGATAACTGATGAATGAATGAATGAACCCGGAATCTGCAAAAGCACTTGAGCATTTTGCTGATGGTTTAGTGTAGGGGCTAAAAGAAATATTTGGAGGCTATGACTTCCATGTCCACATTAATAATAACTTACGGGACGCACCTGCCAATTTCATGTTCGATACTACATGATGCAATCGTTAAACGGTAAGCATTTAAGCTTCAGAAATAAAGTTTCGTTCCTCTTGAAGTTATAGGTCACGGCACGGGTGACCTCTTTACAGGCCTTTATTGTAGACCACTGGGATTGTCAACTACACAAACTTCATTCACAGAAAACCATGAACATGACTGAGTGAATAAAAGAATGGCTAGAATTGAAAACCCTCTGAAGACGCCATAAGACGCAAGCATGGTTTGGAAAAGGGGCCTTCTGCAGCCATAACTCCTCTGTCTTTCTATCCTTATGTTACAGGTGCCCCGTGTGAGGACAATGGAGAACAGTATGTGGTAAGGCAGTTGTTATTGAGTGATTTTCTGGCTGTGTTCCAAGCCACATTTGGAGCAGTAACACTATTATGCCGTTCTGTTTAGTATGGTTTGGGACGACAACCCTGTTTCATTTGCCAGTTTATGGGCTCTGCTGTAATTAGAAATTGAATTGGTTTATGAATTTATAAACTGAGTTTGTTTTCACTCTAATGAGTTTACATGTTCACCCCCCTTCAAGTCAAATTTTCCCGCAGATGTTTCTCCAGACGTAAGTTCTCCGCAGTAGATCACAGCTGCCTCCGTGCAACGGCAGACAGGAAATTCGATCCATAAAATATTCTGCTCTATCTGTCCACATTTCATTCCATATAAGCTGTTGTTTGAAGGCGGAGCCTAGATGCAATAAAAAATGAATTAGGGGACTTTCGGCTTAGTTCATCGTCATCAAAGTGTGGACTGTAATATTCGGTGGGTAAACAGAGGTGGTGGCACGCACCAAAGCTATTATCTAGTACCCCCTCATCCTCATCAATATGGCGGGAAAGAGATCCATGCTAGCAATTAGCATGTTTTAATATGCAATAAATTGGATAGCAGCATTAAAAGCCATGCAGCTGCTCATAGCCTTTGGTAATCAGTGATGGAGCTGAGAAGACCGTAATCAAAGCTCGATACACAACTCGTTAGCGTGCAACAAATATTTCATCAGTAGCGCATGAGCACACACGGATAATGAAAGTGCGATCGCATGTATGAAAGTCATTTTTTTGTCGATGGTGGTGGTATAGTGAGTTCCACCACATTGATGGAAAATGTTAAGCACATCTAGACTTCATTGGGTCCTAAAAAGATGGCTGCTGGGAAGAAAAATGTTATAATAATTATATGGAATTGTGTTGGTGAGGTGGAAATGAGGATTCTGTTTACATTACATGAAGGCTTTGGTGCGTGTGCGGGAATGGGTAACCCGAAAAGTTTTAGACTTTTAATATTTTAAAATAATTTAAAATGTTCAAACCTTGGCTGTTTGGATTTTCTGGATATACAGTGGTTTGAGGGTCAAATTAATTATCTCAGTGGATTTACAAAAAAAAGAACAGACTCAAAGGGTGTAACGTTGATCACACATACATTATATGTTTATTTATTGGGTTTATTTAATATTCCTATCAGCATCAATATATATATATATATATATATATATATATATATATATATATATATATATTATTG
>JAUZST010008514.1:0-13519 GCA_034779995.1 Parotocinclus haroldoi
CACACACACACACACACACACACACACACACACACACACACACACACACACACACACACACAAACACACACACACAGTTTGTTGTCTCTGTAATTGTGAGGGCCTTCCACATTGCCATAATGATCACTGTAGCTAACTATTGCTACACCTACACATTTACCCATTCACATTGTATTTCTTGTGGGGACTTTAAAAGTTACGTAACATCACTGTAGCTTTTAGCTGTAACTCCACACCTACACATACAGCTAACCCTAACCTTAACCCCGGTAACCTAAAGCAAATCCTTTAGCACTTTTACTTATTTACCTCTTTTTTTCCTAAATAAATTGCTATTTTTGAAAAGAAGGGGTCAAATTGTTCTAACAAGTTCCCTGATCCCGTAGTGTAAGGGCATCCTAAAGGCTGATTTACCAGTTACACAGGTTTCCCCAACAAACGATGGTCTTGTCAAAGGTTCACCACAGGAAATTGTTTTTTTTTTCTAGCCATACTCTTACTTTTCAGAATGTAAGATACATGGTCTTCCCTACCCACAAAGGAATTTCCCAAATGCTAAGCAAGCCCTCCCTGCTTCTAATGGCATTACAGATACTCTCCGTTGTGCCATTGTGCCAAGAGATTTGTGCTCAGTTTAAGATTTGCCCAAACTACACCACAAGTGACCATGCCTTATGGAATCTCTTGGATAAAAGTGAAATATTTACATTGGCATAGACCCACTGTTCTGCCCAGGCCCGACCCTCCTCAGCATTCTACCGATACCCAGTCATCTTCCATCTCCTACATGTTTTCTTCTTTTGACTACTTATTCAGGAAGGATATAGCTCTTTCCTCAGCCTTCAACCAGTAACCCTTTCTAGAAGATCCAGGCTCCAGGTTCTTGCTTACAGTCTGTTGTAATTCTGATGATTAATCAGGTGCACTTCCAACTTCCTAAACACTGCTTCCTGCACCCCCCTCCATGCACAACACCATATTAAGTGAGACATGCCCTAAAAAACTACCCATCATATTTATTTACCAGACATGGCAGGCAAAGACATTACATTCTTACAGGCACCTGAACAAACTTTGTTTCTGGTTGTTTCCACTCAGATCTCAGGTTCATTTTTCCAAAAACCTGTAGAATTCATGCAGACACTGAAATTCCAAACCCATGGGAGACAAAGCTGTTCTGATAATGCAATTTATATCATTACACAGAACATTTTCTGCCCCATACATAGTTATTGCTCTAAACATTGTGTGCTTGCTATTTTTTTATTATCTTGTCTAAACTTACTCAGAGGGGGATGGACCACCATTGAACCAGGTTCCTCCCAAGGTTTAGTCCTAATGGGTTATAGGAAGTCTTTTCAGAAATAATTCTCCTATAACCCATAAACCTCTTGTGCACCCTCACCAGCAAATGTAACACAAACACATATTTTTTTTTACTCTACTTTGTCTCACAGGGAACCTTTTTCACCTCTTACCACTGGTTCCCAAAAGTTTCTATTCTTTATTAATTGTGAAAGGTTGATGTACGTTAACAACTTTAGGCTGATTTTATGGTTAGTTCTAGCGTTATCAGAATTTAGCCACAGTCATTGGAAGGGCCTCTCGGATGTATGTTTAAGTGTGTGGACAGGATTGTTTTGTTGTTGTTTTGTTTTTTTTGTTTTTTCTTTTGCAAAAAGCTAAAGAGCCAAATGGTTTTCTTTAAATTACTGTGGTTGAAGTTGGGATTAGGTATAATTGAGCATTAAATAGCTTCAGTGACAGTTGAAAGCCCTCACACAGGAAGAAGTGTCACAAAGACTAGGTAATTAACACAATTGAGTACACAAAGACTCACAACATACTTATAAACTCACAACAGACTACACAGTGCAGTATACTCCCTCTAGAGTATAGCTACTATCTGCGTGTGTGTGTGTGTGGGCAGGGGGGTTCGGGGGGTGTTGTTGTCATAGTAACAAGCACTGTAGATGGACTGAAAGAAATCACAGTTGTTAATCCATCCATTAATAAATGCATCAGACAATCAACTTATCTATCCACCCATCCATCCACCCACACTATGCAGTTGGCCAAAAGTGTGTGACCATCACTTCTATACCACTATGGTCTTTGTTATTTCAGCCAAACTAACCCCTAACAGGTTCATAATATGAAGCACACTCGCATAGAATCTCCATTAAAGAAACAGTTGCAACAGAATGAGTTATACTGAAAACCACAGGGGAAAGTCCGTAAAAGAAAGGTTTCTGAGAACCTGGCCGACTTGCACTGAGCTTAGACTTTCCAGTCCATCAGACACCACTGAAATTACCTGGAATGGCTGACTGTGACAGTGAGTCAGGGCTTATTGTCCAACATCAGCACCTGATCTTACAGTGATGTTCCACATTCTACTGCTAAATATTATCAGAACAGTAAAGGCTGTTCTCTGTAAAGGCTGTTCTCTGTAAAGGCTGTTCTCTGTAGCAGAGAAGAAGATATATAAATCCATGTGGGATGCAGTTATTAGGCCGGCTTTTTATATATATCGTATATGTCATTCTATCTAACTGTCTGTCTGTCTATCCAGTCATCCCTTTCTCCATCCAACTATCCATCTGGCTGTGGGTCTATCTATCTATTTTTAAATTGGTTAGCACCTTTGTTCTCCTTAGCCCAAGCTGCCCAGTGGATTAAGCCTTGCCAACCAGGTGGTGCATTTAATACCCAGTGGGCATTTTACAACTTCGGCCTGTCACATGCCCTCTAACACCTGCATACAATAGTCAACCTCCAATCGATCAACAAAAAAAACGTATTTAAATAAAAATAACGCTCTTAATTAAGGAGAACATGTTCACTGCCTTCCCAGTTGCCACTCAAATTTATTTCAAAAGGAGTCTTTCCCAGGACAAACTGAACGTTTAATGTGATAGTTAGAATTGGTTTAGTTAAGTGTTAAGCATTGGGTAAGATTTAAGCAGTCATTTCAAGTCACATACGTAGGATAGAGCATTTATACAGGGTGAGTCAAAAGACACAAGACATAGATTGAGTCAAAAGGTCACATGACGTGCTGCATCATAGACTTTTCGCAAAGCTGCCAAAATGGCAGTATGGTGGATTATAAGATGGTTGCCACATTCCGGCCACACATCTTGACCTGATCACATGACCTGAAAGATAAACCTTCTCACCCGTTACTTGCTGGGGTATTCAGATATATCCTTTCCCTTTTGTTTCTAAAATAAAAGGGTGTCCTGTGTATTTTGACTTACCCTGTACAAAAGGAGGTACTGCAGGCATAGCAAGACCGATCTAGAAATGAATCACAACAGGAGACAGAATGATTTTAAGCTTTTTTTTTTGTCTAGGAAGAACACTTTTTGAGTGCAGAAAATTTATCACAACATGTCACCTTCTTTTTGTCTGATAAGAGTTTCGCAAAGATAAAATTTATTTTCTGCAAGCTCTGAAATAGCAGCAGAAGTGATATTACGCCTACATCGATCATCATGCTCCATTCTGAACACTGCCTCCAATTTTGTTCTCCTCCTATTTCGGGTTGTTTTTTTTTATTGAAAAGTGATAAATGTAAGTTAGAATCTTCTGCCACTGTAAACATGTTTACTTGCTGCAGAATAATAAAACACATTTTCTCCTACTGGGAAAATTATGTATATATTGTCTTCCACTCAAACAGCATGTGTTGTATAACCTCTCAAATCTTTTTAAGTTTAAACGTAAGACATGGTGAAAGGAAAGCTGTCTTATGGGTGAACTGCATGTACAGTTGAGATTCAGATTTATCACACAGGAAAATGAGTTATAAGGTTATATTGATTTTTCTCTCAGTCATGACCAGAATCCGAACTGAATAAGCAACACTGAACATGGCTAATGCTGAACACTGAAACCCAAGATCCCCCTGGATTCAAATACTGTAAGAAACCAGTAGTAGAACACAAGACCTTGGCAGATACCCAAGGCTGAGTAGTGTGTGATATGGGCAGAGCTTAGCAGGCTGGTGATAAGGCATTTTTCTTGGAGATTCCTGACAGTATTCAGTTACTGGTGCCTTTTTCACTGGGTTCTATAAAACGGAGCATCGTATCAAAACGTTTTAACGAAGATCTAGACCATAAGCCTTAATTGTGCAAGCCTATAGTGATAGTGGCAAGACAAAATGTAATAAATATTATAATGAAGACATCTTGGCAGGATCAAGACTCCTTGAACAGTATAGATGTAAGCAAAAAACAAACTGAGTCTAAGAATATAAGCACATTAGAATAACGGTTTAAATAAACAGAATAAATATAAATAAATATAAAAAGAAAAAGAAAGAACAAATTTTAAAAACTTTATAAATAAAATAAAATATATAATCATACATAGAATGTGGCGCTAGACAATACAATATTGTGAAGAATAGCATACCATATATGACATAAAAAACTATATGGGACAATAGTAAGTATTAATACATAAAATATAATATAAATAAAATACTTCATGTAATAACATAGAATAGGCGTCATGTCCTCACTGTGGAAGTGTTGTTACCATGCTCAGTCAATTAGAGGATGGAGGAAGATAAAGCCCTCTGTACCTTAACTAATGACAGAAGAACAGCTTGAGTGAAGAAAGAACTGGTACCTGAAGAACATCTTAATGTGTGAACTGGAACTGATACTGGACTAACAGCTCAGAGAGAAATCAGAATATGTTGTTAGTGATGTAATGAACACAGTATATTAACACAACACATTCATGAAGAATGATGTAAAAATCAATGAAGGAAGCATGCAAACCCTTTCTTTGGTTTCTGCATTGTGATCAATACATTTTTAACAATGAAAAATGCGGTGCTTTATTAATTCTGTTATAAATCCTTATCTGTTTCACTGGGCTGCACATGATTACGAACAACAAACAAGGAACTCTAAATGATGTTCAGTATTAAAATCAATACGTATCAACAAACAATTATCTAATTGAAGTCTATTCTAAACAGTACCATACTTGATTATGTTTAAACGAGAAAGACAATAACTGCAATCATTATCAAAATTGGCCTACATCAAAATGTGCAGCACTTCTGTTTCAGCGTTTGTATGTGCAGTGTTAGGAGTGGGGGGGTGGGGGTGTCGGCGGGGCGTTGGAGGGCTTTTCGAGTTTATATATAATTGTAGGGACCAATTGTCAATCACAAGTATAAAAAGGTCTGACATTTTTACCTTACGGGAACAGTTTGCTGGTCCCTGCACAGGATGTTTTTCTGGAAAACCAAAGAGCAACAAGAGTTGCTTTATGTTGCTGAGGTTAGACACCGGTTAGACATGCGCACCCATGTTTATATTACATTCTGGGGAAATATATGCCATTTGTGATCTTGTGTGGACCTTTTGCTCCTTTAAAAAAGACACAGCTTTGCTAACAATTTATTTATCAATGAATTTACTTCAGTAATCACTATCTTAATGACTGGTCCTCACAAAGATAGTGAGACATGATGTGTGGTGTGTGTGTGTGTGTGTGTGTGTGTGTGTGCGCGCTGAGATCTGAAACCAGATATGAGACAAAAAGTGACTATGAATACTAGATGTAGAACACAGATTTAATTTCCGAAAGCTTTTAGAATCACAACACTTTGATTGTGGTCTGTGTGTGTGTGTGTGTGTGTGTGTGTGTGTGTGTGTGTGTGTGTGTGTGTGTGTGTGTGTGTGTGTGTGTGTGTTTTAACCTCCATTTCAGAGAAAGACATATGAACAAAAGCTAAAAGCTAAAATCCATTTGAGCTTAATCTGCATCACAAAGACATAGATGAAGAGCTATTGATGACATATGATGGGGTCTGTTACACAACCACATTGCCATCTTCTGCAGAAACAGTTTATATGCTGCCTAGTTTGGTTTGGCGTTCAAATTCATCCCAGGCCCTGTTGTTACCTTTAAATGTCTCCGCTTTACAGCCTTGACAAAGGCAGCTCTGTCAGGACAGAAATTGGACCAAAGCACTTGTTGGAAAGCTTGGTGCTAGGTTATAGTCACTGATCATTTCAGTTTCTGTTTACAAAGTTTTGCTGTGAATGCTTTTCTGTATGTTTTTATTTTTTAAACAACGGTATTAACAAATGTTAGCATATCTACTAGGGTCCACAACCTTTTGGTAAAAATATCTCCATTCATGTATTGAATATAAATCAATATAAGAATATCCTAAGGATTACTCCTTTATACAGCGTGCCAGAGCAGCCAGGTACAGAAACTAAACCCCAAACTCAACAATCCATTTATTAAAAGAGGTTTATTTAAAGAGAGAGTCCATCCTCAACTTATTTAATGACAGAGACCATTCATCCTTTCTTCAGGCTGACCAGACAGCTATGTGGCAGCCCCCCTTAGTGAAAACCATAACACTGATTGGTCAGATAGCTTTTATAGCAGTTTGCTATTGACTTACACTACTATTCAACTATTCAAGATATAATGAAATGGCTCATGCAGACACATAGACAGAAGTCATTCTAATGAACAGTTTTGATTGGTTACTTTCAGATATGCTTCCTATAGCAACCAATATGTTGTTTTTGATTCATGAAAGAAACATTTATTTAATATTTATTGAGCATACACCTGTTTGTTACCTCTGTTCTGAAATGTTAGAAAGGCCAGGCCTACAAAGGCTTTAAGTTATTTGTGCATGTGCATCTGCATATACGTGTGGTGGTCCTGGCAGGGTCAACCCTTCATTAACACCACAGCTATTTTAGGACGCTCATTATTAAATGGCATCTTAGAAAGGGTGGGTGGGGGTGTGAAAGAGCTCTGACATTTTCTTATCGATAGTTATCCTGTCTGTGTCTAGGAAACTCTTAATAAGTAGCATCGTCTAGTGGACAGTTGTGTCTGAAATCAGAGATGCATCCTTTGGCTATTTTCAGATTATTTGTTAAGAAAGCTTTTCTTCAGATTAATTAAATCACTAAAACGAAGATTGGTGCCTGCATTTACCTACCTTTGTTTTTTATTAATGTTCTCCATTTGTTATGTCCATGTTGTCGCTAAGTAAATATACAATTATATTGATATTGCTTGCTGTGTAGCTTAGTAATTAAAATGTGAAAATGTAAAATATGATGAACCTTCCAAATGCAACCCAACATTAGATTAGATTCAACTTTATAGTCACTGTGCAGAGGGTGTGTATATATATATATATATATATATATATATATATATATATATAGCGTGTAGAATGGTTGTATTACTTACATTAAACAACTCTGTTTACAACCAAATAAAAATACATGCACTGTTTCTTTCATTTACTTCAACTTTTATTTCATTACAGACAATTTGAACCTGGGATTTCATGCTTCATATAGCACATTCAAAATAAAATTAGGACAGGGACAATATAGGGCTAGAAATTCATAACTAATAAATAAATAAGTATTTGATTTCAAATACAGGTGATGTGAACAGGTGATGATAATCATGATTTAGTACAAAAGCCGTATCCACTAAAGGTCGAGGCTTTGAGGAGCAAAGACGGCAAGAGATTGTGAACAAATGTGCGAGAAAATTATTTCATTGTTTAAAAGCAATAATCCTCAAAGAAAGACTAGAAAGGGTTTGCATATTTCAGCTCTAAATGTTTCCAATTGATTAAGTTGCCGTTGTCTTGTTGACAAATTCATAGTGTCTTTTGTTTTCATTTCTGGTTTATTGACAAATGAGATTGAGTTGACCGAAAATAAACATACTGTCTGCAATTATAAATAAATAAATAAATAAATAAATAAATAAATAAATAAAAGTCATTGTACAGAATGCTAGGTGTTTTCTTTTTCATTTAATTTAAGTCATTTATCATTATCATTATCATTTATCATTATTTTTATTTTGTGTATCTTATTGGATACTTCTAGACAAAAGTGATAAATAAAAAAGGTCTCCAATATTTTCACCTTAAAAGATTTTTTTTCTCTTATAAGTAATTTGAATAGATGTCAGTAACTGTACTTGTTCACATTTCTCACTTAATATAGGCGCATGCATTTACATGAATTGTTTTTGTGTTGTCTTCAGTTCCCTAGATTCTTTACTCTCAATTACATTTACGCTTCTTTTTAGTCTTATTATATTTCTGGAGGAAGTTTAGGCAGAAAGTCTGAGTCAAAGTTGATACGTAAATGAAGCGTAAAGGAGACTCATCATTAAGTCTCCTAAGGTTGAGTGAAAGAGCAACCACTGAGCATTCTTATATGGGTGGTTACCGCCATCGTCTAATTGTTATAAATAAAATCCACACAAAGAATTCAACGTTCCTGTTTAAGTCATACTCCTTATGAAATGTATGTTCCAAATAACTCTAAATGAAACTGCAGAATAAATGAAAAGATCATGTTATTTGTTCAATTGTGGAACATGATATATAGGTTAAAAGATGTTTGAGAAACAGAAATATACGTAATTACTTAATCCTCTTCGTCCCTTTAGGGACGTAAGGCTGCAAAAAATAATTGTTTTTAATAAATTACACCTTTTGCTATTGGCTTTTCTGACAACCTGCATTTCTCTGTTTCTAACTTTCTCAAATAGCAGTTGACAGATCAGGGTTTGTCATGGACCTGTTTATTTAAAGTTTTTAAACTTGACTTTTCACCATTAATTCTTTGTTGGATTAAGATCCATCTGGATTTGCTGGCCATAAGTGACTTCATAAGCAAACTCACTTTCTACAGCAAAGATGGCCAGAGGATCTCCCGTTTGTCAACAAGTGTGTGAGAAAATTAGTATTAGTAATTTTTACCAACAATGTATGTCAAAGGAAGATTGGAATACATTTGCATATTTCTCCCTCTACAGTGCATAATATCATAAAATGCTTCAAGGAATTTGGAGGAATTTATGTGCATAAAGGCCAAGGGTGCAAGATTAAACCTGAATGCCTGCAATTTTTTCCTCCCTCAGACAGCACTGCATCAAAAACCATTCATCATTAACTGACCTCATGGGCAAGGGATTACTTTGGCAAACCTTTATCAATCTCTACAATACGGAGTTAAATTAATAAATGGTGCTTAAAACTGTACAGTGCATAAAACTAGCCTCATGATAACCATGCGGCCTAAATTCTCTGGGCTCTGAAGATTCTAAGATGGACCATTGCACAGTGGAAACATGCATAGTGGTCAGATGACTCAGTATTCCAGGGCTTCTTTGGAAGAAATGCATCCTGTGTGCTCCAGACCAAAGACAAAAATGACCATCCAGACTGTTATCAAAAATAAGTCCAGAAGCCAGGGTCTTGGCAAAGGTCATTTTCGTGATGGCAGCATTAATGCAGAAAGGTACATTGGCATTTTAGAGTAACATGTGGCAAGGCGTCATCTTTGCCAGGGACGCCCATTCATTTTTCAGCAAGACAATACAAAACCACATACTGCACATATTACAAAGGCATGGTTGTGAAATAACAGGCTACGTTTACCTGTCTCAAGTAGAGAATGTGTGGAGAATTTTGAAATGAAATATGTGTCAATGACGACCCCGTACTGTTGTACTTCTTAAGAGGAGTTTGCAGGAAGAATGGGACAAAATAACACCTGAAACACTAAATCACATGGTATTTCCTGCGCCGAAATGTCTTTTAAGGGTGGTGAAAAGGAATGGCAAAATTACAAAGTGGTAAATATTTTACTGAACTAACTTGTTTGGAATGTGTTTCCTGAAATGCAATGGAATCAAGCAGACAAAAATATTTCAGTCTGCAATGAAGGACAAATTGAACCAAATAGAATATTTTGCAGGTGGCTCGGTGGGTAGCGCCCATAAGGTCTCGGATTCAATCCCAGGGTGAAGCGGCCTGGGTCCTATCAGTGTGGAGTCTGCATGCCCATCCCCCCCTGGGTTTACCCTGTGTCCAAACAGTCCAATGACATGTGTGGTGGGTTAACTGGTGTCTCTAAAGTGGCCCTTAGTCTGTAACTGTGTGCATGACTGTGTGTGTGTGATGGATTGACGCCCTATCTAGGGTTGCTCCTGCTCTTGTGCCCAAAGTTGCCAGGTGGGCACCGGCTGGCTTACAACTCTGTGTGGATGGAATAATACAAAAGTTTTTTTTTCTAAAATGAATATATAGTGTTATTTTTATAGTCAATATGAGGCTAATCAGGTGGCCATTTAAAGAAAAGAGATCTAAAAGGAGATTACAAGGACATAAAAACAGCCTTTAATACTCATCAGGCAGAAAAAGACAAGAAAAAAACACCTCTAAATAATTTGGATCACACCAATGCACAGTCAGAGAGATTGTGTACAAATTGAGGAAATTCAACTAACTAACAAAGACAAGGTGGGTAATAGAAAACACGGTTACCTGCTGTAACTGTGGCTCAGTTCTGAACATCAGCTTGGAGGAGTTTTAGCTCAATCATCTTACAAAACAGCTACAGCACTGACATGCTAATTGGTTTCCTCACATAAACTACAACATTCCTACTGGATAAGATTCAGAATATTGACTTTCTTAACAGTTTAACGGTAGAAAGAAACCAGCTATATCAGCTATGATGAAAAGCTGCCCTAGCCCAGATGCAGCAAAACATACTATTACATATACTACCATCGCCACAATATTTCACAGATGGGATAAGGTTATTGAAATGGAATGTAGCATGTTTTTTAGAGCAGAGCTTTTCTCCTTCGATTCGTGCCACAGAACAGCATTGTTGTTCAGTGTCCTCTTGATTATATAACATCATTAGCCAATGTGACAGAGCGACCTTTGTTGCTCACCAAAATATCAGTGGTCTTTAATTTACTCCATATTTACACACCTGTCTGACTGTGGATTGGTGAGGTCCGAACACTTTAGAGATGGATACTCTTTCAGCCTTTTAGCGAGGCCATTATACATCTCCATTGTTTGTGACATGATCCACAAAAGTATTGTGAAGAACAGACTTATAGATTCCTGTTTTTTAACTGCAACAGCATGCCCGCTCACACCTGAATGTCATTCCATTGATTGAAAACAACTGACTTTAATTTCATGATTAAATTACCACAAAATTGTTTTTCCTTTTGCCATTTACAGATATGTATCATTTGATTATTTTATATAATAAAAATGATAAAAATAAATGGCCAGGGAAATGTATGATTTGTGTAAAATCTGATAATGTCATGTTTATGTACAAATAATAGAAGCTTCCAAACTTAGATTAACACTGTGGAGTTACAGCTAGTGGTTACCTACAGCGGGTACGGAAAGTTTTCGACTCCTTTAAATTTTTCACTCTTGTTATATTGCAGCCCTTTGCCAAAATCCAAAACGTTCATTTTATTTCTCATTAATGTACACTCATCGTCCCATCTTGACAGGAAAAAACAGACATGTGGAAATGTTTGCAAATTTATTAACAAAAGAAAAACTGAAATATCACATGGCCATAAGTATTCAGACCCTTTGCTCAGTATTTAGTAGAAGCAGCCTTTTGAGCTCGTACAGCCATGATGCAACAAGTTTTTCACACCTTGATTTGGGGATTCACTGCCAATGTTATTTGCAGATCCTCTCCAGTTCTGTCCGGTTGGATGGTGAACATTGGTAGACTGTGGTAGCCTAGAGGATAAGGTACTGGACTCTGGCCCTCTGGCTCAGGGTTCAAATCCCGCCTGGGAGTCTTTCACTCTATGCAGGCTTTTATATGTCTTGCACTCTGCCATAAAGCCCCGACTGACCGGCTGAACAGCCAGGTCTAAAAAGAGTTCTGGTCGTCCCAAACTACTTCTATTTAAGCATTATGGAGGCCACTGTGCTCTTAGGAACCTTGACCAGATCTGTGCCTTGCCACAATTCTGTCTCTGAGCTCCTTGGGCAGTTCCTTCAACGTTATGATTCTCATTTGCAGTGACATGCACTGCGAGTTGTGAGGTCTTATATAGACAGGTGTGTGTCTTTCCTAATCAAGTCAAAAGCAGTCCAAGTCCAATCAGATCAATTAAACACAGCAGGACTCCAATGGAGGAGTTGAACCGTCTCAAGAAGGATAAGAAGAAATGGACAGCTTGTGAGTTAAATATGGGTGTCACAGCAAAGGGTCTGAATACTTATGACCATGTGATATTTCATGTTTTTATTTTTTAATAAATTTGCCAAAAATGCTGCAATGAAACAAGGAGTGAAAAATTTAAAAGGGTCTAAATACTTTCTGTACCCACTGTATATTGCTTAGCTACATTATGGTTGCGGTCTTTAGCAAGCATTTAAACATGCCCTTTAACACCTATCACGTTCATTATTTTAGCTACTGTATATTTCTTCGTCTAGCTACAATATTATGACCTGCACTACAAAGTGTTCAAATTCCACTTCAGATTAGTTCCATTCCATGACTGGAGCCTGAACACAGAGTGTTTAGCGTCATCCTTATTCTTTGTTTGAAACTCCGCTTGATACTCTTTCATTTTTCATGCACAGTGCAATAAGAACTCAAATGTATTTTCCATGTGTGACCATGGAAAATGACTTTTTAAGGGTTAACAATGACTGAAAAAGGCTTCGATTTGCTAGGGAGCATAAAGGGTGGGTTTTGGAGCAAAGGAAAAGGTCATGTGCCTAGTTGAGTCCAGATTTAGCACAGATTTAGACTGGGGAAGTACATGGAGTGAAGTACTCATCATACACAGTTCCTACTGTTCAAGCCTCTGGAGGAAGTGTTATGAACTGGAGTTGTTTTAGTCCAGGCTCAGAAATGTTATGTGGCAATAACATGAAGGCGACTGAGTACCTAAATGCACTGAACGACCAGGTTATCCCATCAATTGATTTTTTTTCTTCCCTGATGGCACAGGCATATTCCAGGATGAAAATGCCATGAATCATCAGGCTCAAGAGTGGCTTTGGAAGCATAAGGAATCATTTTCACACATGAATTAACCACCAGAGAATCCTGACCTTAATGCCATTGACAGTCTTTGGGATGTTCAGGAAAAGAAGTTACAGAGACATGCCATTCATGTAAAAAATTAAGCTACTTTGAATGGAATTAAATGTCGTGACTTTGCCTAAATTTGTTTTAAAAATGGCCACAGTATGTGTGTGTGAAAGCTATATGTGGTCAAATAAAATATTAGAGTTGTAGGAGGAAGATTTCCATGAGCATTATTCATATGTCAGCTTTCAGAATGTCAGATATGAAAGTATTCATTTCATGCAGTGTCATTTTGATGAAAACTGAATGCATTCCTGTCATTTAGCTCCTAAATTGTGCTGTTTTTTATCTCTTTGACTTTTTTTCCTTTCAGTCTTTTCACTGATAGGAAATGGCACCTTTATTAGAAGCTCATTAGAAGAAAAAGGGATTAGGGCCCATCAAACTGAGAGCTGATAGGCCACTAAACAAACACTTGCACACACTCTCACACACACACTCTCTCTCTCTCCTTCACACACACACACACACACACACACACACACACACACACACACACACACACACACACACACACACACACA
>JAUZST010008516.1:976-38708 GCA_034779995.1 Parotocinclus haroldoi
ATCTTAAAACAAGATGTTGTCTTTGTGAACATGTAAACGTATTGCCGTAATCTAAACCAAATTCTTATTTTGTTCAGATATGTCTGTCTATGGTATGTAAACATGACAAGTTTGTTAGTGTGACTGCAGTCCCCCCCCCAGCTCGCAAATGTCATGTACAGTCCTCTAGCTTCAATATTCAGCTTTGACCTCCGATTTTAAATTGCTCTGGAGAAGGATGCCAGGGAAATGGAGTAAATGTAGCAATCTGATGATTATAATTAAGCTGCAGTTAATGAAAAGGCACTACGTGACTTACACTTCGAAGTACTGTATTTTGGGGTGAGGACAGCGTTGTAGTTTTTTGTGCTGGTTGTGTGTCAATTGTAGATATTTGACATTTATTAATAGTGATTCGCATTTGAGCCAATCGAAGGTACAATCCCAGTAAATAATAGTTAAGGGCCTTGTTCTTGGTTCATGGTCACAGTGGCAGTTTGGTAGTGCAGGGACTTAACGTCTTAACTTTATAAACAGCAACACACGAGCTTGCTATTACAGCTGCACTGACCTCATTACAGTATTTATCAGTTTTCCCATCCATTAGAGCCAACGAGCTTTTTGTGATACAAACAACGTTACTATTCACGTCCCAGAACCAGTTGGGTGTATGCTGCCATCAGAAGATATTCCAATCGATACAGCTCTCCCGAGCTTCAGGTGCAACTTGTCGGCTTACAACTATCAATTCTGATCAAATTCTGAGCATGTCGACCCACACGAGAGATATAAACCCAGACACCTACACTGAGGATTCCAGCAACTGGCTCGAGCCACTGAGCAGACGAGTAGAGGCTGTAGCTCATTTTTTATTCACAATTTGTGATAATCCTCCTCTGGCAATGATCACAGTCTGGAGATATTTGTTTGGCAAAACAAGTAAGCAGTGACACGGAGGTGTTTTGAAAGTCCATACAAGCGCTGCAGAAACAAATTACCAGTGACAATGATGACCAAAATAATAAGCTTATTGACACTTTTCGACTGATGGACAGCATACAGATGGCTTGTTTGGGCATATAGTTTCACTCATTTTATACCTTTACTGCAAACGGCGAAGTGGAAATTCCGTGTATTTGCCAGTGCAATTTTTTGTGTATTCGTTCTTAGAAGGGACTCTTGATATTGCACGACATTAACTGAAAAAGGCAAGACTAAAGCAGACAGAAGCATCAGTCCTAAAAAGGTGTCGTACAGCCATTACTAAGTGCACTATTAATTACCTTAGAGGGCCAAAGCTAATAGAGGATTCCAACAGCAGGTTATTTTGACACATGGACCTGTGTGTGTTAATCTCTGCAATATTCTTAGTTACACTTTTATTATTACATGTACTTTATTATTATTTATTATTAAACTATTAACTTCATCATTGAAGCAGTAGATAGCAAGCTAGGACTAGCCGGCTTATGAACAATATTCTTTATGTAGTGCTACACCTATTCGACACACAAATTCTGGGTCCCTGGCCCTACTTTATCCCCACACATTATTGCAAGATGGCCCATACTTGGGCATGTGAACAAAAAATGTTTAAGACCAAGTAAGATGAGTAAGCACAAATTGCTAAACGGGGCTTATTATCAATGAGAAAATGTTTGGCAGCACCAGATGCGCGGGTCAAATAGAAATTGGTTCGAAATTATAACCGTCTATAACTGCAGATAGACAGTTATTAAGTTCTTTTAAATATTTGTTGAGAAATATTTTTAGTACAGGTATGCATAGAATAAGGTCCGTGGGTACGCTCTTTGAAATTTTATGTAATGTCACCCTGACAGTAGCGATGCTGTATGGAATAATGTAGTGTATCAGTATTGACTAAAGAGCCAAGGTACTACAGAAATGTTATTCACTGTCAATTTTATTTCATTGTACAGCTGTCAGCTCCTCCTTACACTCTGTGTGTGTTAAGTAGGTTTTTTGGTCATAAATCGGATATTATGCAGAGCATAGTTATATTTGGGAGTGTTCTCAACAAAACCCAAAGTTGTGACTGAAACTGCAATCATGATTTTTTCGCAGGATGATGATCTGGTGTTCCACAAGATACAGAATTTATCTTAAAACAAGATGTTGTCTTTGTGAACATGTAAACGTATTGCCGTAATCTAAACCAAATTCTTATTTTGTTCAGTATGTCTGTCTATGGTATGTAAACATGACAAGTTTGTTAGTGTGACTGCAGTCCCCCCCCCCAGCTCCACCCCCACCCCGCAAATGTCATGTACAGTCCACTAGCTTCCATATTCAGCTTTGACCTCTGATTTTAAATTGCTCTGAAGAAGGATGCCAGGGAAATGGAGTAAATGTAGCAATCTGATGATTATAATTAAGCTACAATTAATGAAAAGGGACTACGTGACTAACACTTCGAAGTACTGTATTTTGGGGTGAGGACAGCGTTGTAGTTAATTGCGCTGGTCGTGTGTCAATTGTCAAATGTATTTACTTAGTAAATAAAGTAAGTAAGATGTGTAAACACAAATTGCTAAACAGGGCTTATTATCAGTGAGAAAATGTTTGGCAGCACCAATCGGATGCATATAAACAAATGTTGGTTAAGGGCCTTCCTCAAGGGCCCCTCATTAGAAGATCGGCACAGCTTGAACAATAGGCTTTCAATATGATTATAGATTATAATATTTCAATATGAATATAAACGATTAAAAGAAGTATTTTATTGTATGTCATTAAACAAGAGAATCAGATAATGAAAAGTCAAAGCAAGTTGTTCAATTATGCAAATGAGATTTAAATTCAGTTATGGTGATTGAGTAGCAAGTGATATATTCATGGGGGTGAAAAGAAGCATGTTAAACTGGATGAAAGTGCCCCCACAATGACAGTTCAGTAGGGTGTATGGTCACCCAGAACTGTCAAAACAGGACAGGATCAGACTGTCCAACAGGTCTTGTGGGATCCTCTTCTTATTCATGTTGAAATACCCCATAATTTTTGTGAGCAGTGCATCATGGCTATGCTCTGCCAAGTCAAGTGAACTTTACCCATTTTAAAACGCACAGACTGTCCTTTTGCAATTGCCAACACTCCAGTCCCATAAGGATACTGTGTCTGTGCATGTGCTTGTCTGTCTTTGTTAGGAAGGTTACGCAGGTTAAACACAATTCATGTACTATTGACTATAAAATGCCATGCTGACATAAAGTCATGAGTGATTGTTCCATGTGTTAACACTTCTGCATTCCTTAATGTGCAAAAAAAAAAAGCCAATGTACCATAAAACCCTCATGAGAAACATTAACACGTTAACATTATAGCATCTCACTTAAATTTGTTTGCCAGACCGCTTGCCTCCCATATGCTGTTCCACATCAGGGTTTTTCAAAACCTGGGTTGCGACCTTTTAATTGGGTCTCGGAGAACCATCCAACACAACAGACAAATTGTAAAAAACTTGCAGATTAGACTGGCCCAACTGCACCATTATGAACATGTTTACCTTCCGTAAAGGTGTCAGAAGGCTTTCCGGGGTAAATTGCTCACCAAAATATACAAACTGAGTAAAGAAATTCATTGTTTCCTCTTGGCTTTTGTGTCACCTTTTTATTTATTTGAGATAAACTGATCCAAATACATCCTGTGTTTTGAATAAGGTAGTCATTGGTACTGATCTGGACCTCTCTGTACTGATTTGGACCTCTCTGGAAGAATCAGGAAATCATAGTAGACATTTGACTCTCAGTTATAACTCTAGGTTATACTGCCCAAATTGCAGATTGGCCTCTCTGGTGATGACTGAGCACTGAGCAGAATAAGTGTGTAAGCATGCAAAACAAACATTTCCATTATTTTGCAGACACCCTTATCCAGAGCAACTTACAACTGATACAGTCTTACAATTCAAGCAATGGTGGGTTATGGTTCTTGCTTAAATACCCAACTGTGGCAGCTTGGGAGAAGTGGGATTTCAACCCCAGTACCTTAACTACTAGGATACCGCTTTTGCACTTTTGCATTCTAACCCAAGTGGAAAGAGTAAGCCAACTGAACGCTGTGCCACACATGTACATAGCCCACTTTTTCTCCAAATCAGATCAGATCATACATCGCAAACTGCTGGGATTTGCAGCCATAAGCCCGTAAGCACACGACCTCCTCAACCCATTGGTTTTCTTTCCCATTTCCTATAGTTTTTCCATGCACACCACAGTTTCTCTTTTGCAGGTCCTCACAAGCTACCCCCTGTGTCCTGTTTACTAGCATTAACTGAGTCTGTAAGGAAACATACTGCCTGGTATCAAGTTCTGTGTGAGTGCAGGAGCAAGTTCCTGCTCTGCTAGGGACTTTGGACTGATCAGATCTCAATGCAAGCACTTATCTGAACTCTCAACCATTACGTGGACATTGCGTGAACCATCTTTACTTTGTGTGGACACTGCACTCTCCATCATTATGTGGACGCTTGCTGAAAATGTCCACTATCAAATGGCCATCACTCTCCACCAGAGTTGTGGATGTTTGTGACCCCTTTGTGTGGTCAAGCAGCTGCCATGATCGCTGCACTGTGACCTGCCTAGCTACGTTGGACCATCCCATCCAATCAGTCCAGTCCAGTCCAATCATTCTTCATCTTCCTCTCTCTCTCTCTCTCTCTCTTTCTTCATTTCCTTTTCTCCTCATTTAATATTAAAATGTGTTCATCCTTAATGTGTGCTGTGTATTTGCTCAGTGAGCCTGAGCTAATTCTTGTATTTTAGGTGGGTTGTACCCATATTTGGGGTGCCAATACCGGCAAGTGTTGTGTTTTTAACACTGGTATGTTGGTAACCAGCCTTAGCAGATTTACCAGCAAGGCCAAGAGAGTTCATCAGCTAAATCAGGGCAAGACCAGCACAAACCAGCTTGGACCAATATGGAACATGGGACTTGCATGGTCGTGCTAACTGACCAGCAATCCAGCATTCAAAGCACAACACAAAGCATGCGGTTATTTTTAGAGGTTTTAAAATCAGTAACAAAAATATTGGTCACCTGAAAAAAACACCTCTCTAAACGTTGTTTTAAAAATAAGATATGGTGCAAAAAAAAAGAACACAGGTAACAGCAGCTGTTCAGCAAAAGTTCAAAGCATATTTTCCTGCAAACTTTGTCCGACTGCAAAGTTCAGTGGCCACTATTACTGATAAGACAGGGTGAGTCAATACTAGACACAGGGATTTAAAATTTTGCTAAAAACAGCTGCCTGCTCACATGGGTCCTGTTTTTTTTCCCCAAATCTGAAAACTTTTCTCAGACTGCTTTTACCTGCCGCTCTGTTGGAAAAGGCTAATCTCAGCCTTGGGTGATGCGTTTCTTCTACCATTAGATAACATGTTCTGAATAGGGTTGAGTGTCAACATAATCACTGGGATAATGTGTCATATTTCACATTAGCGGTTTTGGAACTAACTACGAACTACATTAACTAACCTTTTTTTTACAACGTTTTTGCACAGTTAACTTTTTTGAATAAAAAAAAAGCATGTGGATAGCTGAATTATTAAAGTTCAGTCAGATTTTGATGTCAGTGGGAACTGAATGCTCACTTCAATCTCATTCATAGATTTTCTGTTGGATTTAGATCTGGGCTCTTAATGACCACTCAAGAACATTCATCTTCCTATTTTAAGCCACTGTGTTTTTTTTCTTCCTCTATTTAAGACACTGTATTGTTTTCTGTGGTGGTATGTTTAGGGCCATCACATGCCCATTTTCCACTGTCTAGCAGAGGCCTGCAGACAGCTGAAAATCCCCAGTCCACCTCCTGGGCCTGGGTGACGTAGACCTGCATAGGAGTCTCAGCACGAGGTACCTCAGGAACAGGGACTGGACTGTGGGTGGTGTTGTGGTGACTTGGCAGGCATGGTCATTGATGTGAGAAGAGATGCTGGTCCAACAAGACCATAAAGATGATGAAACCCAATGTCATGTCAGTAACTTCATACCAAAACAGAAAGTTCCACTCTGTAGCCAAGGCCTATATTCCCTAACCAAAATTTGACATGCCCACTGTCCTGTTGCATACTGCATTAAGTCAGGCAAGGCAGTGACCAGTTAACAAGGAGCCAAATTGCTACTTGCCAGGTGGTTTGCCAGTTGAGCAAACATTCCACAAGGAGCCTGGGTCATGATAGTTTATCTCTGGCAGAACAATCAAGAAAGTCTTTCTGGAAGCTAGGGTGGATGCCAACAGGAAGTGCATGAGGTACCAGAGCTTTTACTAATCCAGATGGAGTTATGGGATGGGGTAATGGGGTTGCTTGCTGTGACAGTCTGAGAAGCTGAGAAGGCCTGGGGCTTAGCAAAACTGCCACTATCTGCTGTTGGTGCCTACCCAGCAGCCTTCTGCCATCTCCAAGGTGACAAGGTTTTCTGTAATATTTGGCAGAAAGCAGTCTGAGCAGCATCGGAGTCAAAACCTGTCCACAGCTTAATAACCATGGTGACAGTGTTTCAATTCCTGAGTCTCCAGAAACTCAAGTTAAAAGAATAATCTGGGAAACTAAGTGCATTCGTGAAGCCATCAGTAACAAGGTTGAGTGCAGGGACAATGCAGCTTTGCAAAGGAGTAAGTGAAAGAGTGGTGTTTTAAAGTCCATTATAGCAATGTGAAGGTAAATAGGAATGAGCGAGTGAAGCATGCTGGGATGTGTAGTCCGGGCATTACAAACAATAAAGGACCTTCTACTCTAAAATAAAAGTTGCACATGTGGCCTAATTTCTGAAAATTATCAACTACAAATATCGTGTGTATATATATATATATATTTTCTGTGATTTCATCGGTAACGATATTTAGACGATACTTTGGCAGGGTATTTTTTTTGCATCTGTAAGTATTCAACATCTGTTCTTTAACCCTCAACTGCCTGAATTTGCACCGCGTCACCATTTTTTATGCTTTTCCATCTGTTGCTTTTCCTGTTATAATGCACTTGTTTTGTTCTGGTACCTTGGCTGGTTTAGGCCTGTTATCGAAAGCCAACTCCGTGGCCAAAGCCTGTCATAATATTCATATTCTGCACAGTGGTTAGTTCTGAAAACAAGGTGGTAAAATAACTGTTAAAAACAACTGGTTCCTGCCACAGATTACAGATCACCATCGTTTGAGCACCATCCATCTTTTCAAAGCCAAACCGCCTCCACGTGAATGGAAATGAGGCAAATAAATTGAGGTAGACAGAAAGGCTGGTGGTGTCTGTATTATGTCTCCTGGCACAGTTTGTTTACTCATTTTGAACTTTATTCACTTTTTGAAAAAGTGAAAACAAGAAATTGTTTTTTTTAATGACACTAGCACAGTGCGCATGCACAGGTGTCTGTCCTACCTTGCTAGATGAAGCAGTGAATACATGAACCAAAGACATACTCGAAAAATGTCAACTTGTACTATGCTACAACAATTAAAATATTCTAATAATAGTAATACCCATCACACAGCCGTAATAAAACCTACACCAAATTATGATGCTAGCCCTTGGTGGGTCTTCATTTTATCAGTTGCTATGTAAATTGAATAGCAGATTAAAAACAACATTTATTACTCACTGCAAACCAGAAAACGCAGAAGGACGCTGAACAGAACTGAACATTTATAGCCATCAATTTTATAAGCCAGCAGTATTTTTAAATCAAACACTCAATGGCAGCTATAATCATTATAGACAGGGTAATTAAGCCATTCAAATGGGAAGGGTGTACAAGTTGGACTATAGCCTAGTAGCGTTGATTAGATCTATAAATTGTGCCTATACCATACAGCATATTTTGTATCCAGAAAAAAAAACTGTACACTCTGAAAGCTGTACACACTTCTATACAAGGCTACGCTACTTTAGAGTAGCAAACTGGTGCAGCAGTAGTTCGATAATGTCATCGTTACCACTTGTAGCGCCATTTTGGCTTCAGTAAAAGTGTGTATTCTGGTGAGACGGGGCATCACGGCGAGCAGCAAATTCAAACAGCTTGAGAATCACCTTTTCTATGAAATGATAATATGTCATTACAAAGAGCTCACATTTCAGAATTTTTTGACTGATAGATATAATATCAAGTCAAATACACGTGTGTACACACGCACACGCGCACACACACACACACACACACACACACACATACACACACACACACACAGTTGCAGCAAAACATTACTATAAACACATGCACAATCATGTTTAAGTTCATGGCATGTGAACAAATTGACATCCACTTGAAAGGAGTCATCCGACCAGACAACCTGCTTCCATTTGCCAATTTCCAGTATTCCATTATATAGGTGCTTGGGCATGGTCTTGATGGAAATAAGTTCACATGGGCTCTCTGAAGAGACTGTGGGTCCAGACACAGATCCATAATTGAAAGGCTGCAATGCACCGTGTTGTGACACATTACCATGTAACCAGCATAAATACAATTATGTAACATGACACAGTATCCCTTCTTTCACATGTATTGTTGCCCCTTGAGCACTACCGCTGTCAGTAGGTACTCATCAGAGATTCTCCAAACCAGTCATCTGGCCATCATGATTTGTCTATCATCAAAATCCCTTAGGTCACTTATTTCACTTCTAACACATCAACATCCCAGGCACTGACATGGGTAATTAAAAAAGGGAGTCAGCATTATTTGGTATTCTGCCTGTGAGTGGTCACAAAGGCTATTCAAGGTCTGGTATTTGCATACATTTACAGCATTTAGCACTTCCAGAGTGACCTTAAGAAGTGCTTTGTATTTTCTTAGCAGACATAACCTCATTCTATTACAAATCAGCAACAACTTAAGAACACAACCCAACTAAATCGGGTTAGGACTCGATATAGGTAAATGCACAGCTTTTTAAAAAATAGAATTTGATTAAATATGTACGTGGACTTTCAGCTACATCGATTGCCATCTAATTCTGCACATTCAGTTTAAACATTCTTATGCACTTAATCCTGAACGGGTTGCGAGGGAGCAGGTGCCTAGCCGGTGGCATAGGACATGAGGCAGAACCAACCCTAGACAAGGAAAATAAAATCCATTCCAGGGTACACTCCGACATAACTGGTGCACCAGATAACCTAACACACATGAACTCTGGGAGAAAACTGGAGGATCCGAAGTAAACCCATGCAGAGACGGGAAGGACATGGAAACTCCACACAGGGAGGGTCCAGACCGCTCCACCTGGGGAATGGAACCCAGCACATTGTCGCTGCGAGGCAATAGTGCTAGCCGCTGAGCCGGCCCCATTTTGTTAATTCGCTTTTTAAAATGGCATAACATCGATGCAGTAGTGCAAGCATTTTGGCTTTTTTTAAGAGCTGGATTATTGTATAACCATGACTTTTTAACCATCTATCCTGGAAGGGCTTAGGTAGCATGCGTAATATAGACTTCTACTTCTTATTATGCCATTATATCATCCCACTCCTAATTCGATACCAATAAACAAAAGGGATTTCAATTTCCTCAAGTCTAAGCCTGTAAGTCAGGATCGCCCACTGAGGGCAGTAACTGAATTCAGGTACTCCATGAAGTGGAACCTCTCACTGATCCATCTCTTTTAACTCCCATAACACAATCGACTGTACTGCGGTGAGAGCAGAAGCCACGGGCACTGAGCAGACGTGCTCCTAGGAACATACGTTAATGTCAATCGACCTCCTCCACTTCCACTGATGGACTCTGAGTGGAATTTATTTTAAGGTTTTTTTTTCCCCATACAAGTGAGAAAACGCTTCTAAAAAAAACAATTACTTGACAGGAGCGGAGTGTCTTACACCAAGAACAGCCATGAACTTGAGAGTAAAACTATCTCCAGATGCTGAACATGAGATTCCATGTAGATTTGAATTATCAATAAAAAGGACCCTCAGCCGATTTTCAGGCCAATCTCTGCCTAGATCTAGACCAAGGTGTATTTGAGGAAATACTACAGGTAGTATTTTAGGTCATAGTATTTATATTTGTAACTTGAAGCAGAGGGGCTACAGCAAAAGAAGACTGCACGAAGTTCCACTCCTGTCAGCTTAGAATATTCAACCAAGGCTAGAATTCCTACTGGACAACAGAAGACCTAAAATGGAAGATCGGAAGATTGGAAAAATGTTGCCTGGTCTGGTGAGCTTCGCTTTCTGCTGCTGCAGTCAGGTGGTAGGGTCAGAATTTAGCATAAACAACATGAAAGCATGGATCGATCCTGCCTATCAGCTGTTCAGGCTGGTTGTGGTGGTGTTATTTTGTGGGGATATTTTCTTCAAATACTTTGGGTCCCTTAGTAACAATTGAGCAATGTTTAAATGCTACAGGCTACTTGATTATTGTTGCTCACCATGGTTATTTCCTTTCTGACAACACCGTGTATCATTTCTTCTGATGGCTACTTCCAGCAGGATATTTTGTGTTTGCTTAACTTTAGACCAAAGAACATGTTTTAAGATAATAATGCTTTCTTTTCCAGTGGCTTGTATGAGATAACTGAAGCACATCAGTTTAGGGTTGTAACTCATAAGCACACACTCTTCCCTCTAAAAGATCTCTGAAATTATGAAACACAAATGTATCTAAAGGGTTGTTTCAGGGTACAAAGAATATCAATAAAAATGCATTAAGTGCCCCAAAACCTTCCCTTGGACTTAAATGACAGGGGCATTATGAATTAACTTTTTCCCCTTTCTAAGTGCTGTGCTGGGAAAGGTCTCAAACTTATAACTCATGGTAAAACATACTTTCAGGTCTTTCAAATTGCAGTACAGGCTGTCAATTCTCAGAAGAACTGGATACATTACACATCTTCCATAGTTCAAAGCGCTCTTGCCCAGGGTTACTAAGCAAAGCGGAAAAAAAAACATTCAAAGGATAAGCTTGCTCATCAGTGATGGCCTCATGTTTAAATAATTGTAAAGCATAATTACTGATTTGTTTTTTACAAAAAAAATGCAAATTACTTGCCTAGAGATTAAAGTAGTTATTGTTATTTGTTGGCAGCGCAAGACAAGTTCCACTTTATTAGGTTCATCTTTTTAACAGCCCTTTATCACAAATATAATCAGCCAATAACAAAGCAATTATGCATTTTGGGAATATAGACATGGTCAAAACAAATAAACAGAATGTATCAGAAAGTTATTCATATATAACAAAAATGCTGTTTTTTGTGCCATGTCTGTAGGAACCTCTCGCCACAGCAGACTGCATATTTAATTCTACATATAAATAAACAATACAGCATTAACTCAAATCAGATTTACAAACATTTCAGTCCGCAGCCCCACTGAGCAATATTGGTGGAAAGGTAAATGTGATGAGAAAGAAGTTTTGTGAGGTCCAGACTCAAAAAGGGACCTCCTTGGGTAGCCCAGATGTTAAATATATTACGTTTATACTTGTAATAAACTTAAATTCCATTATAGTTTAAATACACCGAAGCTAAACAGAACATTTTTAAATGGGGAAAATAGATTTAAAAAATAAACTAGCTAATATTTTCTTCTTTCATGTGTAAAAATATAACAAATAAAATGTAAAGTAAAGGTAAAATACAAACAAAATATAAAAACAAAAAGGTCGAATACAGTATTAGTGGGGCATAATATAATAAATTAAAATTAAAATTAATGAATTAAAAATAATTTTAAAAAATTACTAAAATAGTCATCATTGATAAAAGTAAATAATGCAACATTTATGTCTTTTTAGCCGTTTCAAGCAATTGTGGGTTAAGGGCCTTCTCAGGGACCCAACAGTGGCAGAGGTGGGATTTGAACCCTGGACCTTCTCATCCATAGTCCTGTACCATAACCACTAGGCCGCCACAGAAGTGAGTCTCGAGGCATTATTTAGTGCAGTGTGAATGCTGTCACTAAGTCACTTTTTCACCACTACATTAAGATATTCAACACAGGCTACGATAAAGGAGGAGCTGGAAATATCATATGTATTAAGTATATATACATATATAAGTATAGATATATTAGTATAGAAGTAGAAAAGTTAAAGTTTCAAATTTCTCAACATTCACTTTAGAAAAAAAAAATTAAGGTATAGAGAAAAGTTTTGTTAAAAAGTAAATGTTTACAATGAAATGCAAGTTTCCTGGAAAACAATTATCAGAACGATAATTTGTTAGATTTAGAGATTTTAAAATGGTGACTCACCATTTATATTATTATTCAGTCCATTAAGAAACGGCTCACTCAGTAAAAGAAAAAAAACCAAAAACTCTTTTTATTCAGAAAGACTGTAGAGAGAAAAAAAAAAAAGGCAGAAGAACCTTTCACACGATTTCCTTTTAAAATTGCACCATAGTACATTTCTATATATAAGACCAGGATTCTCAGCCTCCATCCCAGACATGCAGCCCACAATTCCACATATTAGTTCCGTTTTTTTCCCAGATCTGCCCACAATATTTCGTATCATATTATGCCATTTGGGACACCATGCTAGTAGTCTTCATGGCTAATCAGAGGACCTTCACTCTCCTTGTTAGCTTATCTGGAACATTGCCTAAACTTGGCTCTGTAAAGCTTGTAAAGCACATTGTCATGTTTCTTGGCAGGAGAAGATGATTTATGACTTGCAGTTGCAGTATTGAACTACATCAGGATGTGGTGCTTTGAGGAATAAGCTCAGCCATCACACTGAATAAGTAAGCTGTCAGTCTGCGCTGTTGGTGGTAAGTTACGTACTGAACTGCCTTTATGTATAACATCTATACATAACATTACAGTAATAGAATTTGGGGTACTGTATACAATACTGTGAAATGGGTTTGCAAGTGTGTGTGCAAGTTAAACCTATACAGACTGATGGAGATTTAAAGTGGATGCCCATCCTCTAGGGCACAGTTCATGTTTCTGTTAAATGAGCCAAACGCACTACAGGAGTGATGCAGCAGAAAAATGAAAGCAATAACTGTTTTTGGATATAAACATTCTTGCCATGGTTAGATATTGTTTGACATTGGGTACTGCTGTTGTGCTCTAGGTCTGCCCAAATGAAGGTCACTGGTTTCACCTACAACTATAAAGATTTTTAAATGAACCAAACTCTGCTCTGTCAAAGTGAACCTGAAGGTAAACCAACTACAAATGATCTGGTTTTTTTTTGCTTCGATTTGATTTCTTTTTGTATTTGAAATAACAAAAGTGACTGTAAAAATAAAGACAAGAATCACTTTGCTTCAGAACTATGAAATTTACCCGTAGCTTCTTTTTTGACGTTTGTCGAGTTTTTATTTTCAGCAACTGTGCATGAAACATCTTGAGGTGCTTAGCTCATCTAGGCCACCTCCCATTTTGAGTTTTGGTCCTCCCAAGGTTTCTTCCTTCTACTTTCAGGGAGTCTTTCCTTTCCACTCTTGCCTTTGGATTGCTCAATTTGGGATTGGCCTTTTAAAATAATATAATATTGTAAAGCTGCTTTGAGAAAATGCTCCGTTGCAAGAAGCGCGATATGAATACATTTTAATTGAATTAGATGTAATTAAAATAAAAAATATATATAGGTTCAAGTGGTTTTATTGTCATTTCAACCATATGCAGTGGTGTAAAGTACACAGTGAAATGAAGCAACATTCCTCCAGGACCAACGTGCTACAACGAACAAACTACACAAAACACAACTACACAACATAAAATGCAAAGCAGGAGCTATTTTCTACTTCAAATGTACAAATCAAGCTGTCACAACTAATAAATAAAACAATACAAAAGCCACTCCTCACCCATTTGTGGGTTCGTCAGATGGGCCTGAAGGCATCCGACCTGATCACGCAACGAAACCATCTTACAGCAGTCTGATATCACTTGAAAGGCTAAAATGGTCCAAGTGTGAAAACACATTGTTTTTAAGCCAATTTTCTACAGCTAATGGCCTTAGTCACAGTTAAACTGCACATTGGTCATTAAAAAGCAAACAGTAGAGAGATGATCTCTTTGTACACAGGCTTTATCAGCAGAACATTACCCAGGGCATCACAGTTCCTCCACCGTCTTCATCCCACAATGCATCCTGGTGCTACCACATCCCCTAAATCATTCACACATACCAGGCCATGCTCATAATTTAAAAGAAAATAGAATTCATAGGACTCCAAAGTCCACTTTCAACATTCATCTGCCCATGTCTATGATGGACAGGATCAATACTTGCTTACCCTTATTCAGCAGGATGTGATGTACGTGTTGTGACACATTCCTTTCATAACCAGTGTTAAAATTTCAGTGACTTGTTCCACAGTAGCTTTTCATTCCGAGGAGACAGGATAACCTTAGTTGCTCTTGCACCAGACAAGCTTTGTTATTTCAGAGATGATTTTTAAACATTAACAATTTAACTTGAACAGCACAGTGCCAATGTCTTCGGCATTCTATATTTTTCAGTTTATATCCTGTTTAATCTTTACTGAAAGACGTTAATGAAGTTTTAGCAGTCATTGTATCTTACAGTTCTAGAGAACGTAGTCCTGTAACTCTACATGGTTTGTTTGTCCCCTTTACCCTGTTCTCTAATGGTCAGGACCCCAGCAGGACCAGTACAGCTCAGGTATTATTTGGGTGGTGGATCAACTCCAGCAGCACTGCTGTTTGTGATCCAACCAGATCAGCACAACGCACACTAAAACACCACTACTGTTTACTGAAATGGCACTGTGCTCCAAGTTAGACTTTTATATAGTTGGTCAGTGTATCCAAATTCTGAATCTTTATAAATAATATATTTCGCCTCAGTCAGTCTTGCTGTTCTGCGTTTTATTTTATTTCAGATATACATTGATTTATTAGGAAGGAGACAAACTAAGCTATTTTAGTTCAAATATAAAAAAGTCAATCCAAAGGCGCTCCATCACATGTGTTTAGAGATCTGCCTGTGGTGTGTATATCCTGGAGTGATGGATGATGTTTCTCCCATTCTTGCCTTGTCTCCAGCTTCCTCCTCTCTCTAACATATCAATGGAGTCTGACATGGCAGATGCTGTAGCTTTTGGCAATATCCCCAACTGCCACTAACTCTCATTTTCACTTGACAACCTCTCTCATCTGTTCTCATTTCTATAACCTTCGAAGTTTCTCCCATTAGAGGACTGTCTATTTCTTGTCATCTCTGAAAGCATGTTCTGCTTTTTGTAGTGATATCCACCATATCGCCATAGGAATGGTATGGGCATGTTCATGATTTGTGTTGCATCTTGTGTTTTTTGTAGCTTTTTTTGGATGTAAAATGAACTGGAAGGGCAATAGGGTATCAACGCAAAGCCACCTTAGCCTTCACAGGTCATCTATTTTGTACCTAATGCTGAGCAGCAATGCTGTATTGTACTGATAATTATTTACTATAACATTGACTGCCATAGGGTTGCACCAGTGGCTTGGTCGCTAGCTGGCTAGCAACACACACACACATACACACACACATACATACATTCATACACACACATATATATATATATATATATATACATACACATATACATACACACACACACACACACACACACATATATATACATACACACACACACACACACATATATATACATACACACACACACACACACACACATATATATATATATACATACACACACACACATATATACACAAGTATATATAAACAGATTTGTACAACATGCTCAGTCCTTAGTTTTCAGAACTCATGATGTAGTATTGAAAGCCAAAAAGGAACACTCACACACTCATGGGGCCTTGTGGGTTAATGGGGAAACTTTGCTCTTTAGGGCCATCAGGGCCAAAAGTCCAGACGAAATCCAGTGGGGTGAAATGTAGAATGATCCAGGACCCAAAAAGCAGGACACATAGCTAGCCTGGAAGTACCCTCCTAACAAAATAGCTAATTTAGCTCAGAAGAACCAAACCAGACACAAAGAAAGAATACTTCAGGACGTTTTCTGGCATAGCATGCTCTCAGCTAACCCGACAACACACCTTATACCAAACTGTCAAATGGGTGAAAATAAAAAACAAAATGCTTCCTGGGAACAAGAGACAGGTAGGCCCAGAAAAGTGTACCTGCTGCACAACAAACTCTCAACTACTTCCTGTTCCTGTGCACTCTTATCCCTTGCTACTGCCTCAGGGGGGCTACAACCCCCTGAAGACCTGGAGTGATAATGCAAGTAACACTTATCTTTCATAATATTCAAAAAAAAGACAAACAATACAACAACATTGTAACCACAATGGTTACAATGTGTGCCCATTTTATTCTGTGTTGCGCAAACAATGTATTTGGAAAGTCTTTAAACCGTTTCGCTTTTTTCACATTTTGTAGTGGCCTTGTGCTAAAGATAAAAAATAAAGTTTTCCTTTCCACCATGCTGTACTCAATACCCCATAATGAGATCACGAAAACAGAATTAAATTTTTTTGTAAATGTATTAAAAAGAAAACACTAAAATACTGCACTGACATAAGTATTTAGACCCTTTACTCAGTACTTAGTTGGAGCATCTTTGGCAGTGATTACAGCCTCCAGTTTTTTGGCTATGTTGTCACAAGGTTTGCACACCTAGATTTTCTCCCTTTATTCTCTAGAGATCTTTTCAAGCTCTATGAGGTTGGATGGGGACGGTCAGTGGACAGACATTGTCAGATCTCCCCAGAAATGTTTGATTGGGTTCAACGTAGGGTCCGTGCTGGGCCACTGCTTCTGCTCAGGATCTGATCCTGTATGTGACAAATTAGATCTATAATTAAATCTATAATCTTTTTAAAACCTTCCCGTTTTGTTCATATTTGCACCAAATTGTAGACAATGCTGACAGGAAACAACACACTCTGTAATGTATTGTACTGTGTTTGCCACACTATGTATTGTATTTCTTTCTGAAGAAGCTTTAAACTAATTTCCATTGTTAGATTTTCCAAATCTTTAGTTGGGGCCATGAGTTCTGTAAATAAGCCAAGAACAACAACCTTTTAAATTCTATAAGCTCTTCCTTTTTAACTGCAGATTAATAAGCGTTTAGAAGCGTTTAGAGACACATTTTTTACCTTTAGCAATACATATTACAAAGTATTTTTGTAGCACTGTTTTGTTTCAGAATCACTTGGTCAGGACAAAATATGCTGTGCCACATTCTGTAGAATGGAACAGGCCAGCCGGTGCCCACCCAGCAAATCTGGGCGCAAGTGCAGGAACAACTCTAGATGTGACTCCAAGCCATCATAGGACACACACACACACACACAGTCATGCACACAGTCATACACTAAGAGCCACATTAGAGGCACCAATAATGTAAAAAAAGCACGCATGTTTTTGGACTGTGGAAGGAAACCGGAGTACCCGAAGTAAACCCACGCAGACACGGAGAGGACATGCAGACTCCATACAGAAAGGACCCAAGTGGCTCCACCCTGGGATTGAACCCAGGACCTACTTGTCCACCAAGCCACCGTGCTGCCCGCAGTATTTACAAATGGCTGGGCTAGATTTATAAAACAGCATTGCATGTTAATTAACCTAGATTTATGCAGCAATTGTGGCATTTTCAAATCACCCTTTGCTTCATTTGTCTTTCAGCACATTGTGTCATTACAGTTAATTGTTGCAATATTCGGAACATTTGATGCACAAGCCTTGAGCTTTGAAACACAATGCACACACCTTCTGCTGTCAAATCAAATTGCACAAAGGAATGCAAACTTTTCTCTGCATATATGACAGAAACTTTCAGATATTCAACCAGCTGGTGATTCATATAATCAACAAAACCATTTGTCAGAATTCTAGGGCTATTGGATTGAGGCCAAATCACAAAGGGTCTGTCAGTTTATATTTTGAAAATGATAATCATAAATCACGCTGCCCTATCCCTTTGATGTGCATCTCTATCACTTCATGAAAGTGCCATTATCCCATTGAGTGTAGTTTATCAGGCACACACCTTCTTAAGACTGGATGCATGCACCACATACAGATACATTTTAGGTGTGAAATATTAGACCTGTACTGACTGCATATTGCTGTCCTGCATCATATATTAACAAAGATATTACACTGCTTTTCCAAGAATCCACTGAAACCTTCAGTCTGATTGACTATGCTAATTTACTAGCCACAAGATGCTGTCAGAGCTGACGGTTCCCTAAACCCTTTGTCACTTATATTATGTATTATTTGAATTGAGATGAAATTAGACTTTTCAGTGAAAAGGAGAAAAGTCATTTGAGTCAGTCCAGACAAAAGATTATATAATTCTTTCAGCAGCTTATTCAGCTGTTTTCATGTTTTGTGTAACACGCATATTACTGATCCAGTCATCCGAACTTGAGGAACCGTAATGAAGAAGGAGATCAACTGGCAAGGTGAACACAGACAGACAGTCAATGAGGATCCGGAACAGGACACAGAGGCCAGAATGAAGAGGATGATGACTGTGGGAGGAAACCAGGGACCGGACACGGGGGAAGGACATGCACTGAAAGGAATCTGAATCTGTAGCAACTGCATCATGCTCTGTTGTCCAAATGGACCGAATGTTTCAGGCACCGTGTGGAATCTATGCCACAATGAATTCATGTGGTTTTGAAGGTAAAATTGGGTCCAAGTGTCTATACCAACAAGGTGTACCCAATAAAGTCGAGTGTACAATCTAATAAGCACAAAGAATTAGCTTGGACATGCCATGCTGTATCTTTCCTAAAGGGCATTGAATGCAGTCTGGAATAAAGAATGGCCCTGTAGGCATAACTAAGCTTTAGATAACCATCTGGGTCTGAACTGAGCTACAACAAGTTCATGCTTTTTAATGGGATTAAGTCGTGTGCTAAGAGGTGTTACTGATCTATTAGAAAGCGAGAATGTTTATTCTCACCCTCCACAACAACAAAGAATAATTGGTATCACCTCACTTGATCCATCACAGCCCTCATTGTGATAAACTGACTATTAAAAATATTCTTTGTAATAGGGTTTATTCTATTTATTTATGCTGATCTCAGGTGCCAAATTTCCATATTAATTGATTGTATGTCAATTTTTTGTGTTATTAGTTTTAGTTTTTTAAAGGTTTAACATATTTTGGGACCACATTAAAAATCCTAAATAAATACTTACCTAATTTACATAACATCTTGCTACTTTAGCTTCATAAGGTATAAAAGTGTAAGATTTCGGGTGCTGTGCGCTCTATGCTGAGGGCGATCATGTCTTAACCTTTTCTTCTCCAGACAGTCGTTTTGTCCAGATGTCAGGGACAGTCTGAATAGGGTTTTGTCAGTGTTCTGTCATTGTCTTTTTTGTTTTGGTTTTTTTTTTAATTTTTTTTGGAGAGAAGTGATTCGTTGCTGGCCTTCTTGCTTACCATTATCAAAGCCTCACTGTGAACGCAGATGCACTCACGCCTGCCTACTTCCATTCCTGAGCAAGCTCTGCACTAATCCTGTAGCTCAGTTCTCTTTAAAAGATGGTCCTGATACTTTCTGGACATTCTTGGGCACCCTGAAGCCTTCTTCATGCTGGAGCAACCCGAGACAGGGTGCCATCCATCGTAGGGCACTCACACACTAGAGGCATATTTAAGACACCAATTCATGTAACTTGTATGTCTTTGGTCTGTGTCTATAATGTGAGGTGACAGTACTACACACTAAGCCACAGTATCACCATGTGTTTAAGTAAAGCAACAGAAATGTTTTAGATTTTTCTTAGCAGACATTCTAATTCTAATACTAATACAAATAGGCAATAGCCCAGGAACACAATATAACTATTTGATGAATATAACTGTTTGATGTTGATTTTATTTAGTTATTTGCATCTTCATGTATATTTGTAACCCTGATATTTTTATTGAGGGCAGTACTCTTTATTAAGTCCAGGTTTTAGCATACATACATGTATTATGTAATCAAAAACAGTTTATTGTTTGGCAGGTTGTTACTTAATATTCCTAAAACAACATGTTCGGGGAAAATTTCGTTGAAAAGTTGGTGTTGATTAGCCCTTAGGTTTTCACTTTCCTTTACAAAGATTAAGAAGTAATAACATGTTTTAATAGACAGGGACCTATCAGACGTTGGCAGTGTGCATTGTTAGTTAAGGAAAGCATTTATGCTGGGAGACAGCTGAACAACAAAGGAATCCAATCATGGCTGGTAGCAGAGGTCTTTTACTTGGCCCACTTCACAGTGAATAAAAATAACCAGCATCTTCAAAAAACAGTAACCGTCATCAATCACAAGCTATGAGACCAGAGTCGAATGAGCTTTCCTATTATCCTCTGCTATCCACTTACCAACATTCAAGCTATCTGCACTCTCAGAATATTGCATGCTATACAGAAATAGCCCCCCCTTGCTATCTGCCCATTTTCTCCAGGGTGTAATTGCCATTTAAATGCTTCATTCACCCTGTGCTTCTCAACTTTTCATCTGTCTCCATGCATCTTATATAAGCAGAATGAATCTGCATTTTAAAACAATAGAACTAAGAACGTGTGCTTCACTGACTTCAGAAGTTTTTACCTGCAGGCAAGCCAGACACCATTTAAGAAATGTATAGTGAGCATGTTACATCCTTTGTGATTTGTCTGAGCTTAAGGGAAAGTGACGAAACAAGTAAACGTTGTTCCCTGTCATGCAGGGGCGCCACTGCTCTGCTTGCACTACCACAGACCGTAACGTTTTTTGGTCGTCCAGCTTTTGGTTTCGTAGTGTCAAAATTTATTGGAATATGGCAAGAAATTTGGTAACTGCACTGTGGGTAATGGAAAAAAAAAACCTTTGCAATGATATTGCGTTCATCTAAAATGGAGACACCTTCTGCTTTGGATAACATTTACATTTGCAGCATTTAGCAGACACCCTTATCCAGAGCGACTTACAATGACCTGGGTTAATGACCTTGCTTAATTCATAAAAAAAACATGATCCCCATGTTTTAACTCGCCTACTGATGGGATGTGATGGGATGGGATGTAGGCGGACAGAAATAACGTAAAAAAAAATTCAGAAAAAAAATTGGCAGTTAATGGGTTAAGTACCCCACTGTGGCAGCTTCTGGACCATTAGGTCCAGAGTCCAGTCCCATGACGACATATCTATCAGCTGTACAAAATAAAAATTACGTCAAATATATTTATATAGCTCTTTTTACATTGTCTGAAAGCAGCTTTCCAAATATATAGGCCCAAAGCCTCAACTGAGCAAAGCCTGCGGAGTGTTTGAGAAGTGCTGAGAAGCCCCAAATGTTAAAGGGAAGAAACCGTTAGAAATACTCTACCAGATTGTCCCAATTTGTTAATTCTTCTAGATGCCTGTCATGTTGGTGACATGGCAAAAAATGGGTTCCTCCACAGCTTGTTTCTAAAACTTTATCACTGGCTACCAAAGTACTTCGACTTCCTGTATCCTTACCCTGGCGGGGACAGGCCGGTGGGTATCACCACAGCGAGAAGGTCCTGGGTTCAATCCCAGCTGGAATGACCTGAGTCATGGAGTTTGAATGTCCTCCCTGTACCCAAATAGGCTTACTCTGGTTATTTTGGTTTCCTCCCACAGTCCAAAGACATGCGAATGTCAAGAATGTCTCTAAAGTACCCTTAGTGTGAGTGCGTGTATGAGTGCCTGTATATATAGTGTATATGTCCCTGCCTTGTGCCCTGTGCCTCCAGCTAGTCACTAACTGAGCCATTGATAAGAAAATTAATTCACGAATCCTACTTTTGAGACACCCCGTAGTCTGGAACGTGTAGTCCCTTAATCACAAAAACACAAAAAGGGGATATTTCAAAATGAATACGAAGAGGACCCCACAAGAACTGCTGGACAGTCTGATCCTGTCCATGCCCCATCACTGTCAGTGTGGGGTTTTCTTTATTTTAGTTTTCTACTTGTATTCCTTCTAGTCTTTGTGAGCGTTAACATATCTTATCCAAAAATAGTGGTTTCTAGGTTGCTACCTGTATAAAATGCATACATAATGCAGTGAATGCTTTCTCTGAAAAAGACAAAGTAAACTGAAATGAGAGAGATTGTGCATATAATGCAAAAAAGTAATACTGGCTTGGCCTGGAGGGGAAGAAGAGGGGGGGCAACATTTTTGAAGCACTTAATAGGTGTAATGCAGCTATTTTGTGCAGCGTTTTTCAGGCCAATTTTCCACTACATCAACCTCTGCCCTTCAACAAACAACCTACCGCAGATACAGCTTTCAAGCGTCTCTCCCTAATATCCTGTTACTTGTCCTGGTCTCGATTTTGCTTCCTTAGCAATTAGAAATCCTTTCATTTTAAAGAAAGAACACAAATAACTACACAGAGGCAAATTTCCTAATGTGTCACTGGAACAAGGTTTTTGTGTTTGTGCAAAATAGGAAAACTGAATTCAACTGTGTCATTAAGGCGTGAGAAAGTTATGTTCGAGGGTCCTCCCATAAAACTTAGAGGGCATTTATATGGTACCAAGTGGATGTTATGCAGACCAAATCACATGAATACAAAAAGCAGTGTGGTATTCCAACATGTGCTCTTTTAGTCAACATTCATATTCCCTTTTAGGGAAACACTGTGAGTTGGTTATTATTAGGTTTGTTCAGATAGCAAATAGTCCATCATCCTGCTCTGATCAAAATGACCCATTTGGACTTGCAGTAGATGAAGACTAAAAATATTATTAGGCTTAGTTTCTAAAAAATAAGCAGAAAAATATTCATATTTACATTAAAAACATTGTTTGGGTTGTTTTGAACTTTGTTTACTCTGAATGTGTCTAGGTTCTGCTTGGAATCCAGTCACGGTCCAGTAATGCTTAAAAAGTCATGTTTCTCACAGCAAGGCTTCAAACTGGTATTTTTCAGCAGGATAATGCTCACCCACACACAGCATGGGTTTCCCAGGAATGCCCCTCACCCCACCCCCAGATTGCAACACTTCCTTGGCCTGCCTGGTACAAGATGTATTGTAAATAAAGCATTTATGGGACCAGATGGGATGCCAGTTTAGACATACTAAGTGTGCTAGAGCTACTGGTTCAGCTGCAACATCTGTGGGCAAATGTGCTGTAGCATGGCATACGTAACCTATATGCATTCCATGCCCGACCGTATTTCGACTTATACCCAACAGGATACTAGAGCGTCCTTTTAAGCGTACAGTTTTCCTCAATACACTTATCCTTTTGCTTTAATATTGTAATCACTTACACGGATCAGCATTACATTCACACTTCATTCAATCCCAACAACTCCTTATCAATATAGTTGTTTACTGGCTTTGTTCAGTGGCTATATATATATGAAGTGATACGGTATATTACTAACGAGAGTCAAACATGAACCAGTCTTGTCTGACAGACACCAGTGAGATTAAAATAGATGCTCCACAATGTACCCTGAGTGATTGCTTTCCCAGTCATATAGGAGAATGCTAGTAACTCTGTGACAAGCTCCAATAGTGATGGATAATGTAACCTGAGTAAAAGCACGACAGCCTTTTAGACATGATTGGTGTGCAACTGTCCTGCAGTGAATTTCGAGGACCAGGTGGCATGAAGAATCATTTTCTCCTAACAAACACCTTCTTTCAGTTGATGCCAGGCAGAATACAGACATGGCAATGAGTAAGTTCTGTACATATGATTTCAAATCAGAGTTCCGTGACCTTGTTTTGGCAGAAAATGTAATATTTTTGCCCCAGTCTTATTACCTGCAACCAGAATCTGCATTCAGATAGGACGTGATGTCCTCCTGCTCATGTCTCGGAATAATTTCCTTCTGTCTGCGACTGGCCTCTGGGGCAAAATCAGGAAGCAAACAAAACTGCCTGCTGCCCTCAAACAGGTTTGAATGCAAATATTATACCGTGTCACTATATTTAATGGACTAAAACCCGAGTCTGACACGCACCAGTCTACATTCAAACTTCAAAAAAACTGACATGTATGTATGTGACAGGATAATAGAATTTGTACAGGGTACAAAGGGGTTCATATGTTCATTGCTAGTACTCATTCGTTTCAGACGGCTAGTGCACTCTCACACTGGAATCTCATCATTTCAATTCCTTGCCGTTACTGTTACATTCCTCATAAGCCTCCGGATGATTGTTGGCTACTGGCCATCTGGGTGACTTTATTCAGGAACTACATGGTCTTTTGAGTCTTCTTCCTTCAAATGGGTCTCCTCTTACCATCTATTCATTCATCCATTCATTATCATGCACGGGTTGTGGGCCAGCAGCTGCCCACCCATCAACCATGGGCGCAAGAGCAGGAAGACCCCTAGACAGGGCACCAATCCATCGTAGGGCACACACACACATAGTCACTCGCACAGTCGAAGTCACACACAGGACAAGCAGACTCCACATAGAAAGGACCCAGGCTGCTTCATCCTGGGACTGAACCCCAGACCTTCTTGCTGTGAGGCAGCGGTGCTACCCACCAAGCCACCGTGGTGCCCGTCTCCTCCTTCAGTCGCTGGCCTCCTTTCTTCTTTGTCACTCTTCAACCTGTCTTTTTATGACTGTTTTCCAAGCCACAAGGGAGGCAACGTACTTGACCTTGTTTTTAGCCGACCTTCCTCACCCATCAAGATCAATATTCCACTTCATCTCTCAGAAAACCACTTTGTTTCCTTTTCTATTGCTGTCCCACTGCTTCATGTAACCATCACTTTATGTGCTTCGCCTAACTGGTACAACCCACACTCCCTCTCCCCTGCCTCACTGTCTATCAACTTTACCACACTTGGACTGCTTCCTATGCAGAGATAGAGAGGTGGTTATATAGGAATAGTGCAATGCAGAAGTGATTATTAGTACGCAGCTGTAGTCCTGCACTACCTTTAAGCTTGCACTGGTAAGTAAAAAGCCACTCTTGAATCTGTTTGTTGCACCACTTACAGAGGCAACCCCGGCCTATTTGGTGCTGTAAGCAAAACCTAACCAATGCCTATAGCCAATTCACCCACTACAAACCATCATCTCACAATTCAAACTGCTTTTAGGGTGATTCCATGCTTTTCCTAGAACAAAAGCATTAGGTACCGAAGTACTCAAAATAAACAAAAAGGGACAACCAGACAGCATCCTATGGTCAAACCCTGGATCTTATAACAGTGTGGCACCAACACTATTTGTTGCACCACCACCACACTGTCTGTATATGACTTTGTTGAACATTAATGGTATAGAAAGAGAAAACAAAGAGTCTCTCATCATGCATAATTAACACATAAATGAAAGATGTTTAGTTTCTGCAGTTCTCATTCCTGTACATAACCAACAATGTAGAGCAATTCTTAGTTGTAAATGCAACCCCAAATCAGAACAAATGACCAAATCTCCATCTCTTTTTCAGTAAAGCTCACAATAATTGTGTAAAATGTTGGTGATTTACAACCTTAAATCAGAAAAAAAAAAGCTTGGACGTATGGAACATGCAAATAAAAAATGCAGTGTCTTAAGTGTCATCTCAGTGACTGCATGTGCTGCAAGACGTCGTCATTTAGATAGAGAATGTGTGGAGAATTTTAAAACAAAAAAGTGCAACAACATGTTGACCAGACACAACATTAAGTATGCCAGGTTCATATTGTAGATTCCTGGGTTCATAAAGTCAATGTAAATGTAGGAAACTCTGTTATTGCTGTTGTTCATTGCTTATATATTCTCTCAACACCTTTTCTCTATTAAGTATATGGCGTCTCCTATCACTTTAATATTTATACTACTCAACTCCTCTTCCCCTTCCCGCCATCAGATACTCAGGTATCCACCCTCATCACATCATGTCTTGAACATCTTTTCACAGATGTCAACTCATCATTGGAAGCTACACCCTAGAAGCTTTGCATTCCTGGTCATATCAACATGTTTTGTCAATCAGCCTGATGATGATGATGATTGAGTCGCACCCTCTGAGAACACAATAAATCACAAGTAATTTTTGATAACCAATAAGCTGACCTGGTCACACAGGTATCTCGTCTACAACAGGAGGATTCAGCCATTCCTTTCCAGCAAAGATACCCACATGATTGTCCAGAGTCTTGCTGTATCAAAACTAGACTACTAGACAACTGTACATCTGCAAGACCTTCCCAAGTGTACAGTCAGAACCCTGCAAATGATTCAAAATGCAGCAGCACGTCTGGTTTTCCATTTACCAAGGTTTTCTCACGTTATCCCACTGCTGGCTTCAAACGATGTTTTTTTTCCCCCTTGTTTGATTCCCATCGCAGCTTCCCTGTAGCACCCGTATTAGAAAACAATGATGCTTGCCTACAAAGCCAAACAGGGACCAACCAATCCTACATAAAGTTTCCAATCAAACCCAGCTTTGTACTTCATGCTCTTCAAGACCTAAGCATGGTTTGATTACAGCCACCACTCAAGATCAATGGAAAACCAGCACCAAGACTCGTTTCTGTGCCGGCAGCCAGGTGGGTGGAATCCATGTGATGCCTGATTTGTTGAATCTCTTGTGAAAGCACTGAAGATTTACTAATTCACTTTCTCACCCAGTACTTTAGCAAAGACTGAGACTTGCATGTATTTTTTTCAAATGTCCTTTCATTTATTATTATGTCTATCATCAATCCTAACAGGGTTTAGTTGAATGGTGTTCTTGGGCTATAGGCCATTTGAGCCAACATAGTAAAATCACAAAAGTACAAAACACTTCCCCAACCACTCACTCTGGATAAAAGCTGAAAATGTAAACAGAAATGTACTGTTGAGAAGTAGGGATAGGCATTTTTTTGACAATGGGTTCCTCCTGGGTTGTTTGGATAGGGGAAAAAAACGATTTAAGTAGTGCTAGTTTTTAGTATTGCTCAGCTCATACAAATATGATGACCAGTATTATCTATGTGATAAAGACAGCAGTACACCTACAGCCAACATGACAATTTAAGAGGCCACCTGAAGCTAGATCTCATACTAAGCAGCTGTCCACATTGCTACTGTTCATTTTATCTCAATCGTTGTATCATGGCTAATAAAATCATTTAAATCAGCATTGAGAAAGCAATAGGAGGAGTATTTTGTGTCATGCCCAAATAGACAGTTCTGGACCAAATATGGCTCATTTATGACAATGGCACGTGTACAGTTAACTGTTAAATGTTGACATCCCCAAAACAATTCATCTTGGCCTTGAGACTGTAGGTGGCTTTTAATTGGACCAGTATATGTGGATACATAATTCACTGTTCTCATGACACCAAGCAGCTAACAGGCCACAAGCCAAATTGGGGGGTTTAAAAGTTCTCTGATATGGTCCGGGTAGAGATTTGTGTGGCAAAATTGGTTCTAGAAGAACAACTCAGAAATTAAACTGAATATTTAGTTACGGATGTTAAGAACACAGTGTACAAAAATAGCACAGTTTGCTGAAATACATATCTCAGCAAGACACCTAAAATGACTTTAACCCTTTAAGCATTACAGTTCAACTTTAACAGCAAGTGTTTATGGTCCACCCAGTTATCCAACCATTTGTCAATAGTGTTTTTATTATTTCGTGTAGGTATAATATAGACCATGTGTGTGTCTGTGTTCTGACTTTACTTTGTATTAAAAATGGCTGTATAAAATGTCTTTGCCTAGATAGCCAGTTACATTGAACTCTAATTTGCTTCTACATTTACTCTAGGAATGGCTGACCCATCTCATAAAGTTATTAGCAAATGCCTTGAAATTGAGAATCCTTATATAACTGTAGGTCAAATGATCATCAGGAATTATGTTAATGCAAGACACACCGTTAGCTTCCTCAGGACTTCAGGACACAGTACAGACCACCTGTTTTGTTTTTTTTTTAAACAAAAAGTAGCTGGTTTAAAAGACATGCTAAAACTCGGTGGCATTAAAAGAAGTACCAGCAAAGTTTTCTGACCCTGACAAAAATACTGATGTCAATTTTCCAAATGAACTTCTACCAGCAAACTTCACAAACATAAGACGTTCTGTACAAAAGACAGCAGGTATGTGAAAAGCAGGTCTTCACAAATTTCCTCAGCGATTAGCTATAAAATGTATTTCTAAATAATTTCTTCCTGCTTCAAAGTTAGTTTTCACACCAAGAAACATAGAAACAGCTTCCAAAAATGCTTTCTGGTCTGTTCACCTTCAGAATCATCTGTGCAAGTCTAAAGTACATAATTATATAGTTCTACATTCTGAATCTGTATAACCTGTGAGTCATATATAATAAGTATATGTAAAAGTTTATATGTTGAAGTGTACATATACACATATTATATTGCCAAAAGTATTTGGTTGAAGTTGAGAGCATGGAACTGCCCAAAATGTCTTGATAAGCTGAAGCATTCAGAGTTTCTTTCACTGGAACTAAGGAGCCAAGCCCAGCTCATAAAAAAACAACCCCACACCATAATCCCCCTGTCTGCCAAACATTACACTTGGCACAATGCGGCCAGACAAATACCGTTCTCCTGGCAACTGCCAAACCCCAGACTCGTCCGTCAGATTGCCAGATGGAGAAGCGTGATTCGTCACTCCTCTGCTCTAGAGTCCAGTGGCAGTGTGCTTTACACCACTGCATCCAATTCTGTGCATTGCTCTTGGTGACATATGGCTTGGATGCAGATGCTGGACCATGGAAACCCATTCTGCTCACTGTTCTTCAGCTAATCTGATGGCCACATGAAGTTTGAAGGTCTGTAGTGATTGACGGTCGTTCCTAGACACTTCCATTTTCTTTCTGACAGTTGTGTGTGTATGTATATATATAAGTAAGTATTTAATATTTACATGAGCTTTAATAGAGATGGACACAGGAAGTTCAATGAAATATACAGAAATGCACATTAGGTGTTGTCAACTAATCAAACCCCTTATTTACCCCTGTTATTTCTTAAACCTTATGCCCCACCTGCTACATAACCCTTTTCATAATGTGTTTAAGAAAACTGATGCTTGATCCAAGTCAGACATCCAACTGACTTCAAGTACTGCAGTATTAAGTGCAATACTGCAACCCCTGGCTTTAAGCTGATTGTTTGAGTATTGGGTAATCAGAAACAGAAACAGAAGTTAAAAGTACAAAGTGGAAATACTTTGCTATGTAGGAAAAAATCTATTGACTGGGAATGTATGATTGGTCGGTAACCTTGCATGTGTCTTATGAAAATGTAATTTTGAGTTCCACAAGCAATCCATCAAAAAACAATGCAGACACCAGAGAACACAATATTCTATACTTGCTCTGTCGGGGGAAAAGACATTACTTTTATCATTTTATCATTTCAATAGGACCATTAAAGATGAGTTTGACGTCTTAAACAAGTTTTGAACAAGAACAAATGTGTAACAGAAAAAGCGAAGAAAGGAAAAAGTACCAGAAAGGTTTGGTAATGACGCCATGTGATTCATGGGACTCATTAGCAGCTATAAGTTGTAAAAAGATGATGTATTTATAAAGGTAGTCATTAATCATGGTACAAGAACTGCAGTATTAAATAGCAGGAAACTGTCACTATATTACAAATGTACTGAGCTTTACAATGAAGAAAAGTGGGATCATCATCCAGGTGACAGGGCGAGATGTGAGACAGAACAATCCAGGAAGCAGAACTGGATCCAAGAACCCAGGATAATACTTGACTTTGAAGTCTCCCGTCCCAATTGATATACATAATTAATATATCTAAGGTTATGGTAAATGTGAAAAAATATATTCATTATACTATATTATAAAAGTGAAAAAAAAATATGCAACGTCAATGCAAAATTCATTGTCACCTTATTATCCGATTGATAATAGATAGAATCACAAGACAGTTAGTGACTAGCCAGTGGCTATCATAGGACACACACTGGACTGTTGGAGGAAACTGGGGGGGACCCCGAGTAAACCCATGCAGACATGGGAAAGACGTGCAGTCTCCACACAGAAAGGACCCAGACCGTTCCGTAATGGGATCATACCCAGGACCTTCTGACTGTCGTGAGTCGTCAGTGCCACTCACCAAGCCATCCAAAACAAAATTTAACACATGACAGACATGATATTTTTTACTCTAGTTTTGGTTGAAGAAAAAAAAAAACTTAGGAAAATAGTTGTTTAGTAAGGAAGCGGAGGGCCGGAGCAGCCTGGGTCCTTTCTGTCTCTGCATGGGTTTACTAGTATTGCACAGTCCAAATACATGTGACGTGTTTTGTTAATTGGTGTCTCTAAAGTGACCCTTAGTGTCTGTGACTGTATGCGTGACCTACGGTGCATTGGCGGCTCATCTAGGGTTGTTCCTGCCCTTGCGCCCAGAGTTGCTGGGTGGGTACCGGCTGGTCCGTGTGGTTTAAGCAGAAGATAACGGATGGATTTATCAAGATCAAAAACCTCATCAGTCATCGGTCGGTTGGTCTTGAGGAAAACCTGCACCCTCAATTGGTTCACCATCCAGCATTACAATAAGAATAAACACAGCTTAAATAAAGAAATAGATTTCAAATAAGTAATTTAAGGGTGGAGAGTGACCAAGTCGGAGTCCTGAACCTAGAAAGTGACACATTGCAATTATGTAAGGACAAATTGGTAAACATTAACCAATCTAGACGGACAAAGCAGGTAGAGACACATTTAAAGCAAAAGTCATCCCTAACAAGTATTAAATTCATGAATTGATCACTTTTGCAACCCTGTTATGCAGATTTTCTTAATTTACAGTACTGTGGAAAAGTCTTTGTCCATCATGCAACCAAGAGGTTTGCCATCTTACTAATGTTATATTTACTATATATAATTATTTCTTAGTCTCATATTAGAACGCAACCAGAAGTTGTGGTATAAAAATCAGGGAAGAAACCATCTACTAGTGGCTACTGTGGTAAATGTTTTTGACCTCCTCTTACACAGTATATAGCAGCTACAACAGTATGTAAGACAACCTTACAGTCTGAAGAAGCTTGAATTGTCTTTTTGGAAGTGTAGTAGCCAATAAATCACTTTTTCAGAAATGAAAAAAGGCCAAAATAAATATGCTAAATCTCAAAATAATTGGAATCATTATGGATTGACAAATCCAGGATTTTGAGTCTAGTCGTTCATGGTATGTTATATGCAGTATGCCAGTTATACCATTGCTAATACAACAAATCTTATGGCGGGTTAATACTTCTGTACAGTACGGTAAAGTGTTGTTTTGTCTTATTACTGTATTTAAATGTAGAACGGCATATGATGCGTAAATAAACCTGGAAAAATAGATTTGTGGGTTTTGTTTTCAGACTGTATGAAATAATGTTACTATTCCATTGGTTCATGACAATTTTCCATAACTACTTTATAAGATTTACTACAGAGCACAGCTACTTGACTTGAAATACTGCTGATTTCAGTTTGTGCACATAATGGATTCCCTAATGGAGTCCTGTCATGAAAATGTGGCCAAGTCTTGCAAACTGTATATACTCGAGCACTCGTTCTCGAAATGCAAGATACTATGAACACCAGAGCCCGGGTGTACTCAAACTGGCTGTAGCATTCAAGAAACGACCGACTGGTATTAACAGATACACATGCTAAGAAAATTCCCCACACCATCATATCACTACCACCATCTTGGACTCTAGAGGACATGGTTTCTGGCCTTACAGTCTGTGTGGATCAGAAGAAATCATCGAAAGTCATCAGACCAGGTGATGTTTTCCTGTCTTTAGCCGTCCAGATTTGGTGACCCTGTGCCTACTGCAGCCTGAGATTTCTTCTTTTTTTTTTTTTGGCTGACTGGTCTTCCACTATGTGTACAGGTATTTTTCTAATAGCGCTCAGTGAGGGCATTATGACTTGGGTTTTTTAATTAATTTACATGACATGTAGTAGAGTGAACTTTTGTAAAACTAATGCAAATTAATTTACACTGCTCACAGAAATGATATACATCTATCTCTAAAATATATAGTCATAGCACTAAACACAAAGAGACAAAGAAGTAGCTCCTTCTGAACCTCAATAAACTGAGAAAAATAAAGAGTCTATAGCTGGCATTTCCTATATCACCTTCATATCACGATACCAAAATCTTACACAGTATATGACGTTTATTTAGCCACAGGCAATAGCGACCCTGTCCTTGTGTCCAGGACGTGCGTCACCACAGCTGTGAAACAGACACAGACATGCAGTCATTACTCCTGAACTACATCAGTAGCTCCATGGCTACATCAATGGGGCAAACAGACATATCTGATGACTGGGTGGTGACAATGTACAGATACAGAGTCTGCTGAAGTTCAGTCCATGACACACCTAGACAGTCACCGGTACATCTGAGTATCTCGAATCCAAAATGTTTCATCTTCATAATAAAAAAAAAGCAAAATGCACAGAGAGTAATGAAGAGACTGTGATGCTAAGGCGGCCTACTCCAAAACCACAGTGCCCCCTGCTGCTTCCAGTGCTGCTTTCAGCTTTTCTGCCTCTTCTTTGGAAACGTTTGCCCGGATTTCCTGTGGCAAGGATTCAACAAGCTTCTTGGCCTTTTGGTAGGAAAAAGAATATATTAATTAAATGTTATAACGTAAACATTTGATATATTCAAAGCATTTAGCAGATGCCTCTATTCAGCGAATCACAACTGATAATCTTACAAGGTACAACCCAATCAATAGAAGGTTAAAGCTCAGAGCCCAACAGTGGTTTGAACCCGAAATGCTGTACTCCTATTAGGTTATTGCTATTTAGGTTAGGAAACAATCATTCATATTTATAAAATTATATATATATAAATAATTTATTTATCCTATGTTTCATATAATTGCTTTTATATTATTAGCAGAAGTTGTTTAAATACATTTTTGACCATCTGATGGCCATCACACCCTTGGGGAGGAAAAAAAGTCACTGCATCGTTACAGCATTTTCTCATACTATTTCAAATATTTCTGTAATCTATCTATATATACACACATACATAGATACATTTTATATATATATATATATATATATATATATATATATATATATATATATATATCATTTATATGGTTTGCATTCTATACAAATACCAAACTTAAAAAAAAAAAATTCAAATATATACAGTCGAATCCAGTTAATTGGACCAGCTGCTTATTCGGACCAAATCCTAAAGTACCAAAACAAATCCTGCTATCTATGTTATTGTTTATTATTAATGTTGTTTGCTTATTTGAATCAAAATTCTGCTTAATCGGACTAAAGAATGTGAAAGCGAATAAGAAAAAGAAGCCACAAGTCACCACTTAGCCACTGCAAAGTGGGTCAGTGAGATATGGGAGGATTTTTGGAAACCCCGGGACAATTTATGGTTTTATCAAAGTTCGAGAAATCCAAAAAGTTGTGTTGACAAGAGCAAAACCAGCGGGAGGGGAACACGCCCAAAACTTTCTTGATTTTGTTCAAGTACAGTCCGTTAAGAGAAGGCGTCAGATCACACTGGATAAGTTCTTCAAACGTTGACTGGAATTTAGTAAGAACTTGTTTTTTACAGTATTATTACTTCGCATGCTGAGTATCTATACATTGTGTTGTAGATCGTTTTGAAAAACTTGGTTGCAAATTTATTTTTCAATGAACATAGTTGGTAAGCAACAGTAGTTCTTGTTTGTATGTTCGCTATACGTGTAAATCTCACGTATTAAAAAGGTTTAATAAACATTTAATATGTTACATAAATTATAGCACTTCCCGTCTTGTAACATAGGGCATGTTCGTTTAATCTGACCAGCCGGTTATTAGGACCAAAACGATCTTGTCCCGATGTGGTCCAATTAACCGGATTCGACTGTACATAAATGTTATGAAATCTTTAAGTGCACCTTCAGCCCACGTCTTAAGTGCCGAGTCAAGAGGCGAGTCTATTCAATGTCTGAAGAAAGCAGCTTCAGGTTGTTAAAGTGCATGTCATGTCAGCAAAAGTCATAAAACGTATGGGTCTAATTGGGTGTACTGGTTTATATGATCTTGTTTATTATCTAATGCAACTGCAATTTTTGAACACCAGGGGGTGCAATCGTATGTCATGCTCCCATTCTCAGTGCATATCTCGAATAACATTCTTTTTGACGACATTCTTACTCAAGTACATATCATTTTGAATTGTTTTTCCTCAGAACAAAAGGACTGCTGTCACTTGGTTATTTAACATAAGGTTGCTACTACAGCACATTTTATTTACGATTATAAGCTGTATAGTAATTTCTGTGTGCAAGGGACTAATTACTCTTTCAAGAAAACATGTATCGTTCTGCATTGTTTACACTCATTAATCAAAAAGAAATGTCTTTTAATAGAAAGAATCGTTATTTGTAAGAAAGGTGAATTGTGAGTGGAGAGCATTGCTACACCCGTAATCAAGTGTGTTCAGTGTGAAGGTTGTGTTAAGCTCTCACAAGGCATACTGCAGAAATATACCAATTAAATTTAAATAGAAATGCTCATCCCTACCTTCTATATATCAGCATATCGATAAAGTATAAACAATTCTTTTTCACAAAATTCACTTATTACACACAATTCATTATACAGTATAATATTCACATAATTACTATCTTTAATTGCCTCCCACATTTTTATGACACAACCAGCGATTACCGAATTCAAAAAGTTGAAAAGCTACAGAATGGGTTATAAAACACCATAATCAAAGCAATGGTACTGTGGGTTAAACCAAATAGACACTTTACACTCTAATTAATACTGTGGGACTGTGGTAGCAGTTGGGTCCCTGAGCAAGGCCCTTGATCCACCATTGCTTGGATTGTAAGACTGTATGAATTGTAAGTCGCTCTGGATAAGGGCGTTTCCTAAATGATGCAAATGTAAAATTAATAATGCCTGTAATTGAAACGTCCAACACCACAAACCAAACTCATTTTCTGCAACTTTCCCTTTACGTCGTCTTCATAAATAAATAAACATTGGCTAGTGGACTTTTCTTACAGGCAGAACAATCAGTAGCTTTCAACTGGCAAACTGGAGGACCCGCGTCATCTACAAACCAACAATCGCAGTATTCCTTGTATAAAACACAAACTTAATGAATAAACTCATTGCGCTTGGATCTTACCTGTACTAGATTCAAGCCCTGAATACAGTTCTTTACTTCCTTAATCAGTTTTACTTTATCAGCCGCCTTCAGCTCTGTCAATTTCACTGTGAAATGAGTTTGCTCCTTCTTCGCTGGAGCCTCCTCTTCCTCTGCTGCCTGTGAATGCCAAGACAGGACTAGTTACGCGTGGTTGTGATTTTGAGCATAGACCAACACTTGGTTGCAAAACGATTTTCAGAATTGTGTTGCAGTCTGTTAACGTAGTTTGCTTATGTGGAAAATCAAAATCAAGTCACATGGGTGAGAGACGCATCATAAAAATGAGGACGGTTAATACAAGTATACTGAGTATTTTAAAGTGTGAGGATTGGAAGTGAATATAGAAGAGTGGAGCTGGTATTGGAAGGGCATCTTAGTGTGAAGATTGGTTCTGAAAGAAGAGCTCTGAGAATTCAATCACGACATGCACTGGTCATCTCACCTGAGACGCAGAATTAGCTGGTGCTGCAGCCAATGCGCCCATGGGCATCATGCCCACATCCTGAATGTTAAGAGTTTTCTACGGAAATGCAAAAACAGTATATAAGCAACATGACAAGCAGCCACTTTTTTTTTTAATACACAATTTTATATATATACACACATAACTCAACTAAACACCACTTCAATTGATCATGTGCGCACCTTGAGCAGTTCATTGAGGTCCGACACCTCTAATAGGGTGAGACTGGCTATATCGCTGACGAGCTGTTGGATTTTGGGCGAGTATTGCTTGGGTGCCCCATCTAAAGGAGGTGTGGCTAAAGCTTCGGAGAGACTGGCAGGGCTGCTGTGGAGAGCTCGCAGAGCGTACAACGCTGGTGCTGGTAAGTGCTGCCTATAAAGAAAATATTACACATAGACCAGTCATATTAGCAACGTCAAATCAGTACAGGCAGCGTTTACTAAGTCAAGATATAGCTGTGATAGGACAATGTTATCATGCATGACAGCTAAGGACCAAGATTAAACTTTAATAGAATGTTTAGCGGGTATTTAAAATAAAATTTAGCGGGTATTTTAAAATTAAATATCCCATAATGATATATCCTCTAGTTTTTGTGAGCTGTGTACATGTACAGCAAACGTAGTTCAGTACCAAAAATATTTCAAAGGCTTGGGGTTGTGGTCGATGATATTAAATATTGCAAAAAGGTTAATCAAACAATTCTTTTTCTTTTTTTTTTTTTTTACATCCACTGTGTTTGCATTTAAGCTTAGGTTAGTATACAATTACTGTATGACACTGCTCACAGAAATTAAATTATTGTATTTCATCATTTTTGTGAGCAATATTCTTTTCCTCATAAGGAAAGATGGCACTTAATTATACACCATATAAACAAATGTCAGATTGCCTAGAAACTCGGCAAGCAGTTCTGTCTCAGGCAGATATGGAAAAGCTTGCAGGTGTGGTCTGGTTCGACACTGGGCCTTGCCACAGAAGGGAGTAAAAGAGCTTCTGTTGTTTCGCTGTAATGTTGAAATCATTGGCAATGTATGATCGTTACAGCCATACAAAGTTTCATGACATTCCAACATCTTCTTGGTGCATTTTTGTCATCTGGAAAGGTCATTTCAGGCAGACTTATGGAAGCAAAGCTGTATAGGGAACTGCCATCGTCCAAATTCATATTATACGGCATATGCAAATACTAGTGTAAACTCAAATCAAAAGTCACAGGACATCATTTTATTTTAGAAATGAATAGGCCAGCACTCTTGAAAGCTACCATATTGGTTCAATGGCAAGTTTTTTTCCCAATGGAAAAGTGATCATGTAGCATTTTAAAGAAGACTGGAATTATCTCCAAAATCGATTGCCACGATCAGATTTGCAACATCTCTTGGGGTTATCAACACAAAGTTCTAAACTTCTGATGATCGTCACAGGTAACTGAAGATGAACCAAATTTTGATGTCTGGGGAACACAGCTGCTGTATCTGCAGACTGTATCTATGCTGTAACTGCAGACTTCAACAACTGACACCAAGAAAGACCTACACATTTTACGCAGCACTTTTGCATCCCTCAAAAGTTCTTGTGCCCTGCAAAGCTTTCATTTCATTCTTATTTCATTTAGATTTTGACCAACTGTCCACATACTTAGACTAAGAGCATGTCCAGCTAATATCTTCACTGATTAATTGTAAATCAAGACAGTACTGATAACGACATAGAAAAATCAATAACTGCTTTTGTGCGTGTGTTAAGTAAGGAGCAGTTTAATTGAATGAGAAAGGAACAGCTCCGACTTGACCTTGATTACGCATCTTCCCTCACAGACCTACATAAACTAACTGGTTAAACCTGCTGATCTAAAAATCAGGATCGATAAACAGACACATTGTATACAATAGAAGTTTAACTTCTATTGTTGTGAGGTTTGAGGTAAACTGCTCGTGCATGTGTAACTACTTGGACAAGCTAATATTACTGGTAAGTGATGTGCGTTAGCTAACCTAGCTTACGTTTGCACAGGTTTTTCCTGCACATACGTTAATCTTCGTACAACACACACTTCCAAAGTTCAACATTTAAAGTGGCGCCCCTTCACTAAACAAGAATTCAGTCTGACATTTCAGAATTAAATCCAGCAACTGCCCTTGAATCATGACGCTAAACTAAGGGGCTGGTTTCAATTAT
>JAUZST010008517.1:0-13519 GCA_034779995.1 Parotocinclus haroldoi
CCCCCCCCCCCCCCCCCCCCCCCCCCCCCCCCCCCCCCCCCCCCCCCCCCCCCCCCCCCCACCAGTGGTAGCAATTTCCCTCTGGGATTAATAAAGTCCGTCCGTCCGTCCATCCATTCATCCATCCATCCATCGTTGGTTCCTGCCTTGCTGCTCCTCAGTCACCTTGAATTGAATTTTGTAATCATGAATGAGTAAAATGGCTATCTTTCTGTCCTGAGTGCTAGATGTAGGCCTATGTATTTGCCTAATGATTAGTTTTACCTTTTGCCATCATCTGAAACGATAAATGTTGCTAACAGAATGAACAGAGCCAGTTGTGGTAGCATTTGCACCAACATTGTACCCAATGGTTACTTTACTGTTCAGTCACACCTGAACTGGTGAATGGAGGGTGTAAAGTAAGTGGTGAGGCAAAACTGGAGCACAGAGAGAGGGAGATATAGTGGACCACCATCTAGCTACATAGCATTGCACATGGTCATCAAATCCTCCAACGAGCTGTTCAGATACATAAAACTGTTCAGAACAAGCAAGGTCAAACAAGGTCCTGGGTTCAATCCCAGGGTGGAGCGTTCTGGGTCCTATCAATGTGGAGTCTGCATGTCCTCCCACAGTCCAAAGACATGCGTGGTAGGTTAATCGGTGTCTCTAAAGTGGCCATTAGTGGGTGTGTGGGTGTGTGGGTGGGTGGGTGGGTGTGTGGGTGGGTGGGTGTGTGTGGGTGGCCTACGATGGATTGGCGCCCCGTCTAGGGTTGTTCCTGCACTTGCACCCAGAGTTGCCGGGTAGGCACCGGCTGGCTCATGAGCCCGTGGGGATTAAACGGAAGATGATGGATGGATGTTCAGAACAAGCACACACTAACAATCTTACACACACTGTAAACAGTATAAACACACACACACGAATGAGAATGAGTTCCTAATTTGAAACACTTTTTAAAACCTTTTTTACAGGTACAGGCATTTCCAGGTCATGTCTGTGACACTTGAGTGTCCATGTGCAACACAGACCTTAAAAGTAGTTTTTTTTTCCCCCCTAAGTAAATCAATAATCACGAAACAAAATGAGGGTGTAATGATACTACAAGCTCCTGCTTTGATTTTCTCATGATTACTACATTCACATTTCATAAGTCATTCCAAAACAATGCATTTTCTTGTAGATTTCTTTTTATACAGGGTGCATTTAAGTATTTAAGTTAAAGGAATGAATTAAAACCAGTACTAGAATGTGGTTGAAAATTGTAAACAATTAAATTCCTGAAATGAGTGAAATCATTCCTTTTATTTCTGATCAAATAAAATTCAAAATAGTTTACTTGCAAAACCAGGCACCAAGTCTTTAGTTCCCTGCAGTGAAAAGGCATTGAAAGGATTTGTAAAAAATATATTTTATAAATATTACTACTTTATTTAAGTTTGAACTAAATTTGGATTCTTATGTAGCTGAGCTTTGGCATTACGCGGTTTTCATGCCAATAAAGAATCTTGCTTTTTTTTTTTAAATCTTCTCGCTGAAAAATGTGCCTGTGAGAATGACTGCACCCTCTGGTGTTCAAAAATGGAATTGCATTTGCTGATGGTATAATCAAAATCACAAAATCCAACTAGATGATGGACCGTCCCACCGGACGATCAGTTGGACACACGATCTGTTTATGGCAGATAAAATGCACATGCTTAACGTTTTTAAGCTGATAACGGATCGTGAAAGTGAACAGCTCCTTAACGGACGGTTGTTAAACGGTCTCTACCTGCACATAATTGAAATGAAAGGGTTACATGAATACAGCGATCAAAGTGATGCTTTCCCATCAAAGTCTTACCCCTGTTTATCCAGGTCAGGGTCGCAAAGCACCCGGAGCCCTTCCCAAAATTCACTAGGTGCTGGCAACGTGCTGTTACCCACCACATAACGTTAAGATTACAAGCTCAGCCCAAGTGTTCCTTTCAGGTCCTCAAGCTCTTTGCCTCCACCTGCAGGAGCTGCTCTGATCCTTTTGGCATATTTGGATTTTTCTGTTGCGTTTATCAAATAGTCATTGCAGTCCTAGTCGTTTGTTAGCGAATCTCAATGGGGCGCGTAAGGGCGGGTTCCGAAACATTAGTCCCAGTGCTAGATTACCTTTCAAGGATGAATCACCATTAATATTTCAATTAGTTCCAAGACTGGGCTTAATGCATGTCTGTAAAACTGACTGGATACTGTGTATCCTCAGAATGTCTTCAGCTGTTACAATGGAACTGGCATGTCTCCTGACCCCTAATCCTCAGCAAGGCCTGGATACGTTCTGTCATCGGCAGAGGCCATGACGGGTTTAGTTTCCTTTATTTAGAAAACACTTCCTCTTAAGTAGTTGATGTTAGTATTTTATAATGCATCACTAAGGCTACTTGGTATCTTCTGAAGGTTTGTTTGTGCTGGAAAATAAGATCAGAAGCGTGCTATTGTGTTCCAGTCCATTCAGTAGACACGGGCAGGATTGTATGGCCACCTGCCACTGTGTTGCACCATGACCGAATAGAGCTCTTAGCAGCGTGTGATTGGGGGAAAAACCACCTCCCACCCCCCCAACATGAACTCACTTGTCAACCAAGGCTTGTTTCTTACAACACATAACAGTTGACTCTTGGTGTGCCAGAGTAGACTCGCTGTGCACTCTGAATGTGCTGCTGTATTTGCCTGCCTGGTATGCATTGTTTGCATTGTGTTTACTGTAGTAAAGCTCTGTACAGGTTACCCGCTTCACATCTTGGTGACCTTGTTTTCTCTGCAGGGTAGGGAAGAGGAATTGTTGGCATTGGTTTCATAGGCCCGGGTGAGACGTAATTCTTAATATGAGAATAATTTGTTAACTCCTAATACCTGTAGATAAATCGGTGTAAAACTATTTATCCATTTACCCCGATAAACCGTTAATAGCTAATTTGATAATATGCTGCTGGGACAAAGGCAGTACTGATCAAATATTTGGACATATTGAAAAGCATGTCTTATTCTCACGCTCACTTTTAGGTTAAGGTAACAGAAATGCTGTTCATCACATAAAACTAAAGTTTGTCCAGTATTTCTGCAGCTTTACGCGATGTGCCTCCAAGAACTCTCAAGTCTCTTACTTTACGTTTTACTTAATTGGTAATATTTGCTTCATTTTACAATTAATACAAACTTAACTATTTCAGTTAACATCTAGGCCACAAATGGAGGGCGGGTCCCTTTTTGAGTCTTGGTCCTCCCAAGGTTTCTTCCACATTCAGGATTTTTTTTCTTAGCCACTGTCGCCCTGGGCTTGCTCAATTTGGGATTGGCCTTTTAAGATAATATAAGATTGTAAAGCTGCTTTGACACTATGTATATACTGTATATCCACATATCTGCACCAGGTATATAATACGGTTTTCAGACAATGTCCAGATTGCGACGCGTGTCTGTGTGAATGTTAAATAAGCAGTCGCAGTGTTTTTATGCAGTATCTTGGCTAAATAGTGGCTTAATATTTTTCTATGAGAACAATAACCAAGTCAGTGTGCTCTGGAATATTGGCCAGTCATTTAATCTTATTACGTCCATTAAATACCCATTACACATTTCCTATATAAAAAAAAAAAATCACAGTACTATGAGGTTATGGATCGATTTTACTGCTAATCCACATCATCGTCAAGAAAAATGTATGACAACGTCGTCTGTCAGACAGTCAACACTAATCACTGGAGACAAATGCAACAGTGGAAAAATATTTAAGAACTGTATAACAAGCTCATGATTTTTCCAACAATTGTTAAAAGGCAAAAAAATAAACGGTATGTGGACAGATCCATGCCGTTTTATTGTACGTTTTTTTTCCCCCCATGAAAAACCAAAACACAGGCTTAAAGGAATCTGGTTGCCATGTGTAAATGACTAAAAGTCACAGGCAAGGTTAGAATAACTGCTGTCCTTTAGTGTTGCTTGAGACACGTTGGAATAATGTCTGACTGCTTTGTGAATTGGAATAAGGCAGTCAAACGGTGTAGGAGGCATCTATTAGTAATCATCCCCAACTGGCTAGAGGGCATGAAGACATCTCATGATCCCACAGAGGGAGCTTGTGTTTGAACAGTTGAGCAGAACCAGTGTTGCGCATACGTCTTCACAGCTGTGCTTGATTTTCCTCTGCTAAAGATACTCTATGTATACGACCCCCCCCCTCCCGCCCACCCCCACCTACTGTGCTCCTCTACAGAAAATCATTTAAGATATAATGAAACTTTCGATTTTTAAAAAAAAAAATTTTTGTCTCGATCGCTGCCATTAAATCTTTTTGTAATCCAAATGCCAATTATTTTTTGACAACCATGATTTGCAGTGTGTTCTCTCTCTCAGGCTGTTGGCTCGCCGACTGTCCACGGAGCCAAACATCATCTGTCGCTGCACAGTTGCCCTGTTATTAGTGTACTTACAAATGGCGATTACTGGCCGCTATGAAAATGCGATGCTCCCTACTGATCATCTGGCTCTCAAGGCTTTATTTTCATCAATCATTTTGTCCGCTCCAATCCTGCGTTCCATTCCGAACTTCTCCGTGGGGAGACCGAGACAATACCGAAGTAATCTGGTTAGTGTTTTTGGTAAGGCGTGAATCCATCTTTGGAGCCAGAATATGACCCAAGTTCACCCGAGAGAGCGTTTTGGAGCGGCTGCTGTCAGGGTGTGAAGCAGTCACAGGCGGGGCACAGTAAATAATGTGTTGTAAATGGAGGTACTTTCCTATGAAGTGTCGGGGCGTACTGCGGGGAGAAGCCTTATGAAGCCAGGGCATGTAATGGAGTTGATTTGTCAATGCTCAGGCTGGATTTCCATGCGCTGGGATTTTGTTTTGATCCAAGCTTTGATTTCTTCACTTTAAAACAACAGGGTATGAGCTGAAGCTCGACGCACGGTACGGCTTCCAAAAAGAACCCGTTTGTTGTGAAAGGAGAGATTGAGCCTGGTATGCAGGTGGCTTTATTAAGATTAAGGATTTCCTTTTCGTTTGCAAGTCATAAAGACGGGATTAACTTTATGGAGTTTTGAAGGGTAGAATCACTCATCTGCCCTGGCTTTTCTTTAAAAGCTTCTGTAAAGCCTGCCTGTTTTAACAGTCAATTTACTCCCTTAGCGTAGCGTTTTATCCCTTTGACCTTTCTATTTTACCCAATAGAGACAGTTTGTTTTATCACACACACTTTGATTTGTCACTTATTCATTAGAAATCAATGCCTCAGTCCACATCAAGGTTACTATCATGCACTCTGTAGCCATGTTCATTCAAAATAAAAAACTCTTGATGGTGCATTCAATTTTTGTATACTCATTAAATTGATCTATCTGCCAACACTCCCTGACAGCGCACACAACAAGCCAGCGCTCTGCTTCTTCTCAGAAACACATTTTTCCCCTGTATTACGGGTGCCAAAAGCAGGGTAATTGGCCTGGTTGTCTGTCGTTTTAAGAGCTTCGGCTGACACTCGGGGCAACCTAGCAGAAATGAGACGAGTTGGCGTTTTCCTCTGACACACACACAGGATCACTAATGAAAGCAGGCAGAGATTAAGGCAGTTTCCTTGCAAATACCAATTTTCATGTATTTGAAACAAGAGGCTTGTGTAAAAACACCCTGCCTCCTGTCTCATCTTTAGTGTAAGTAAAACGTGACTGTGGTCGTCCTGTTAAGAGGACAGAACTGCTTCAATGAAGGGATCGAATGTACTGTACTCCAATCTGTAATCCAGTTTCAAAAATGCTTCAGTGTGTCTCCTAGAGCACCATTTGATTAATAGATTTTGGAATGAATTAAGGACAAGATGAACAACCTGTCCATCCCCAGGGTCTGGTGGGCGGTCTGGCTGGGATTCAGTCCTCCTGATCTTTATATGTGCTCCAGGCAGAGCTGGGGGTTCACTGTCAGAGGTTTATGGTGATCTGGAATTCTGGGTTGCTGTCTTCTTGCCTCCTTAATGCGAGATTACCTGCTGAGCAGGCAGCTTTTTGTAAGATTTTTTTTGTAAGAGAAAAGGTAGATTTGAAATTGGTCTGTAATTGGACAAGGGTCAAGCTTGGCTTTGTTGTTTAATTATAGCGCATTTGCTGAATCACAGTTGCTGAATAGATGAGTGAGGTGATGAGCATTCAGTTTTATGCCTAATGTTTTCCATCTAATCACTAAAGGAAGTCATTACTGTTAAAATCATGCTGGACGTCATTCACTTTCTGTGGTGTTTTTAGGTAATCTGGAGACTGGATGTAGTCATTATGCCATTTTTTTCCCCCCCTTAATACATTTGACCCTAGCAGAAACAACTATATTCCGGAGTTGAGAGAAATATGAATTTTAATTGGTTGGTTGCAAGCTCAAGATGATCAGTCTCCTTAGTTGCATTAAACGTTAAGCCTGGATGGTTATTAATAAACGCAGCTGGAGTATCAGTAGTAATATCGCACTTGGTGTGATAATGAGGGAGTGGGTGAATTTTATTTGATACATAGAGCTCAGCAATCAAATCACTTTCAACAAACCATCTAGGTTTGCTATTTTGATACCTAATGTTAGATCTAAAGTATGGTTACATGGGTCGGTCCCATCACATTCTGATACTAAATGGATTCTATAATGGACTCATTTTCAAACGGGGTGTTAAAATCTCCTACAATTAAAACCTCATCTGTTTAAAGTACCAAGCAAGAAAAAGTTGGCGAATTCCTGAAAAAAGGACCGGAGGGCGGTAAATAGTGATGATCTGACAACAGCATGATTTGCATAATGAAGACTTGCATAAAGATGGTGCAGTCACATTAAGAATCTGTGTTTCAAACAGATTTGCCTTATAGTGAGATTTGGTACTCGCACCAAGATATTTGTTAAAAACTGTGGCTACGCCTCCTCCACGATCATTAGGACAAGGGCAATGACCGTAACTGTACCCAGGAGGGTAGGCTTCATTTAAGGCTAAACATTAATTCGGTCTACTCCAAGTTCGGTAAGACAGAGTGTGTGTAAGTGTTTATCAGTGATCAACTGCTTTGCTTGTAAGTGATGCAATGTTAAGTAACCCTAGGTTTAGTTTAAGAATGTTATTTCTACAAGAGCGGTTTATCCTAATGAGATTATCAAAACAGACCTTTCGAGTGCATTTGAGTTTAGGGCAGATGCGGATAAGACAGTTTTAATAACGTGAGATCCAGGTGATGGTGCATGGCTGTCAGCAGACGGTTAGTTAAACCTAATTGTCTTCTCCCAGACCCCAGCTCTGGATGGTCAGCCCCCAACTAACCCTGCCATGGGATTATGGGCAATATTGCAGGAGATGAAAGCAGCACCTTCCCAAGTGTGATGCGAAGCCGTATGGTGTTGTAGGCGTTAGCCCCTACATGAATGACTATCCCTGAAAATCTAAGATCATGGAGCTCACTAAGGCTCCCTATTATGTTCAGCACTCTGGCTCCTACATGTAACCCTAGTTGCTGGGTCCCTAAAGGGGTAGCTAATTTCACTTGTTGCATAATAGTCACCTCTGTCCAGAGCTCTTTCAAAGTGAAAGTGAAAAACAGTCTAGTTTGTCCTGCATCTGCAGGTGAGTATTGTGCTGTGTATCAATTGCCTGGGGGATTTTTTGTTTGTATCATCTTTTTTCGGCTTATTAAATGTACAAGAACAATTCTGCTTTTATTTAAATTATTTATTTCGAGACCTACTTTATCTAAAATAATTAAATAGAATAATGACATTTGAAGTACATGTGATTACTTGGAGAAAATCTGCTTAATTAATTTTCGGAAATTTTGAATGTTTTACTTGCTTTATTCGAGTAAATCAGAGGGCTAGAAAACGTACCTAAACAGGGCATTTAAAGAATGACACTTGGAGCTCAGTGACGAAAATAAACCATGAATTAAATTGTGAATAAACCATGAATTAGTGGCCATGGCTCCATTAATTGATGTATTGTTTCATAAACATTCAGCATGCTAGCTGAAATTAGCCTTTGTGCCCTTATCTTTTACGTAGTCAATATCATTTCTGAGCTGTAGCCTAATTCAGACCAGTCATATCCTGTATTTATAATAATGGTGGCTGTGATTGTTTTTCTTTGATGATTGATTGATCATGTGATAACAGGCTTTACCTGGAAACTTTTCAGCAGCTTTGAGTCTCAAGCCAAACCACTGCTGATGGTTTTATTAAAAATTCAACAATGCTGCTTTTTAAGTATAACTACACATGACGTCTGAAATAACAGGGATATTTAATGATTTTTACTCTGAATAACATCATGGGATTTAAACCACCAATCAAATTCTGTACCATTGGCGGAGGTAATGATGAGTTTTTCTCATAATGCTAGAGAATATATTTTTTAAAAATTTTTGCTTAGATTGTTCAGCAGAGCCTGGACTTCTGTCTACCCTTCTCTTTATTTTCTTGCCCATTTTTAGTGTGACGATGTTGGTTATATACTGCTTACAACACTTATTACAAAATGAAATTTTGTGAGCAGTGTAAGTTGCTTATATATGCCCTCAACTTGTGGTACTTTGTGGTACTTAAAGTCCTTGTGTGCTGAGAAAAGTACCCACCCTCAAGTAGGAGCTGACATAACCCCAATAGTTCCAGTAACTCCAAGTAACTCTTTACCAGTTCCTGTGCTGTGGACACCTAAGAGAAGGGGCAATTCTGAGCACTAAAAAAATTTGACGTTACAGTGCTTTTTTTTTTGTTTGTTTTTTTTGTGACAGACCAGAGGGTTGTGAGTATGAAATCCACTCCACCAAGCTGCCACTTATGGGGCCCTTGATCAAGGCTGTTGAACTTTACTCAGCTCACCTGTAAATTGCTTTCAATTACAGCGCCTGCCCAATGCATGGTATTGCGTATTAAAATGAGAAAAGCTCTGAATTAGGGTAGAGCAGGGAGGCATAGACAAGACCCGTTCCTCTGCTGTCATTTATCCATTAAATGCCAAGAGTACACACACAAAAAGTGGCTGCATTACTAGGCTGAACTGCATTTTTTTGCAGAACAGATCATTACATGCCTAAGGACATCAGTGGCCAAAAGATGCTGCTGTTTCTGCTGCTGTCCAGTTTCTCGTTTTTCAGGAGCATGATGGGACCAGGGCTCGGTTGCACGAAGCACCTTAACGTTTTCCCTCAATTGTGACACTTAAGGTTGATTTATTTATTTTTTTCCCCCTTATCTGAAAAAAATAACCTAAGGGTGTTGCACAGATATCCTTAGCCAAGGAAATATTTTAAGGAATAGTGTTAAGAGATTTCTGTTACTGAAAACGTTTTAAAGGGAATAGTAATTTCCGCGGAAACTATCGTTAACTAGCGTTGACTTGCCACAGTTTAGTTAACATTACGTAGTCAATCGCTTTGTGAAATAAAGGTCCTGTTCTGAAAATGTCCTAACGTAGAATATTAAGTCTTAATATTATGTTATCAAAATATCACCTAGATTAACTAATTAGTAGTGCGACTGTAAGCCTATACGACGAACTGCATTACTAAAAGAGATCATTGTTAAAAATATCTTCCCTGTGTTTATTACCGACCATTTTCCAATCGGGGTAAAAGACTTTCTCCAGCAGCCGATGATTGCCAAGATCCCGCCCCCTGTCAAATTAATCCCAAAGTCAAAAGCGAGAAACTTTTTGAAGCGAACGTGAGACTGGGAGAAAGCGAAAACGGATACTTCAAGAATATTAAACTCAAAATAGACGTTAGAGAGCTCAGTTAGTGAGTGCTAGCCTAATATTTAAGTTCTTTTGTAAGAACAGAAGCTGGTCTACATGTTCAAATGCAAGTGTGTTTGATTATCGATTATTGAAATTTGTTAATCGATTCACAATCGTTAACGTCCGAATCGCGGTGCATCCAAAATTCGAATTTCCCCCCACCCCTAATGGTGATTGTCTTCCAGCATGTGGGAACAGCAAAATGGGCCAATGACCGATTGAAGATGTCAGTAAAGACCTGGTTTAGCTGAGCAGCACACGTTCGGAGGACACATCTGGGGATGCTGTCAACTTTTCTTGCCTTTACTTTGCTTGGTAGTGAATGCACATTTTCTGTGGAGAGTCTGAGATGGAGGAGAGCAGCTTAAAATACTTTGTTGGTTCAAAGCTGCCCGATTATTAAGGTCAAAGCGAGCACAGAACCGATTAAGCTTCCGTTTGAGTAAGGCACTGGTGCATCGGGGAGTCGGAGGTGATGATATGTAGTTTGTGAAGGTCTGAATGCCCTGCAACATGCGGTTGATGAAATGCTCCTCGACAAACGGTTTGTACCTTTGTACCAAGGTTTGCCTTGCCTGAATTGTAGACCTCCAGGGCTTCTGATTAGGAAGAATTTTCACATGAATGAATGAGGCATGCTGATTCGTAGTGCGCGTTACTTGTAGTAATTCCATGGTAAAGATGGTTTTTCATTCTGTTTTGTTGAATCACAGTTTTAAATAAATTCTGGTGGAATTTACAAGCAAGAGAAATGTCCGTGTGTTAAATTGAAGAGGCTTGAAAATATTCTCATCTACAAAAGGGGGCACTGCAGAAAAAAAAATGACTGCTGCCCTAGGCCATTGCTTCTCGTTTTTGGTCCTGAGGAACATTGCTCTGGACAGTTCTGTATTCTCCCTGCTCCCATGTGTGCAGATCAAGGGCACTACTGTAACGGTACTGATAAATAGTGAGCTGTAATTGTGAGCAGGGGTCACATTCGGTTAAGCTAGCCGTGCAAGTTTTGGTAAACATCAAAGACATTGGAGCGTTAGACTTGACAGTTTATGGTGTGATTAACCTTGGAAGTCTGTAAGCCCAATTCTTGGTGTTCCGTGTTTTTGAACTTGTGTTCGATTGTGGAATGGTGAGCAGCCACAGTCAGTGCTGTTGGTATTGCTCCACTCCAGCAGCACAGGATCAAGGCTAGTGGGATTTAGGAGACAATCTCGCAGATTACTACAAGATGTCATCCCAGATCAGACATGGCTTTGCTCCGAGGCAGTTCTCCTGCAAATTCAGAGAGTAATTTTAAAGCAAAACCAAAGCAGATGTTCGAAAACGGTTGGGTGGGGGTGCTTTGGACCTCTGTGGAACTCGCTGATGTTTTTGGTTTTAGAGCAGCGCAGCTGTTTGTCTGGCAACTTGTTGTCGGGAAAGCAAGTGGAAAATGAGATGGCACATTGCGAGGGAAATGGAGCTGTGCTTATTTGTCCCAGAGTGCAGGGCCTAGTGCTACACTTCTGATTAACTTAAGAGATGTCCTACTGTAGTGGTACTACGCGCTTTGTGCGTGCGTCTGTCTGTGAGTGTGTGTCTGTCTGTGTCTATACTTGAGAGGAAATTCCATTGATGTCATCATTTGTAACAAATGAATGCTTCACCTCACCTAAAGATTAACGACCTTGGGTTTTATGTAGGCACTAGACAAGTGCCAACAAACAAATATTATGGTTTTGCAAATAAAAGTTGGCTTTTACATTTTTATATTAAAGAAGTAATGACCGGAAAACAGTCCAAGTCAAAATTGATATTATCCTATTGATGAGTGCTTATTCATGCACTTAATAATCCAATCATAGTTATTCTACAGTTATTCCATTAAATTGTATTTGTATAGCGCTTTCTACAATAAACGTTGTCACAAATTAGCTTTGAACAGTTTAAAAACCCCCAGGTCAGAAAAAATACAGAATTCCCCCTAACCCCCCAATTCAATTGTCATGTGGTTTATATAGGTAGGTAATCTATCGCCCCTAATGAACAAGCCAAATGGCGACAGTGGCAAAAAATCTCCCAGAGATTAAGAGGAAGAAACCTTAAGAGGAACCCCAAGAGGGAAACCCATCCTCATTTGGGTAATAAACATAATGAACGTTATATATTAAAACATTGAAATAAAAACATGCAATATTTGTGTGTAAAGATGGGAGAGTGAGACCTTATCAGCACAGCTGGCCATTCTGTCTGATATCATCTCCCACAGCAGGTTCACCGTTGGAGTCAGAACCTCGGCAGAAGTTATCTGCCTATTTATTAGTTGTGTATATTAGAAATCCAATAAAAAATGTATATTGATATTATTAATTTATATTAAATTCATATTGTATTATATTAATAAAAAATTATATATTACCCCAGTTATCATAGTAGTCTAATAGCATGTACGTCAATTACCTGATTTCAGTCAGATTCGGCTTTCGGTAGAGGGGGGTATTGGAACATGGTTGCCACGTCTGCTTATTCTTAGTGATGTAGCATCTTTTAGGCTTATTTACATTGACTGGGAATCTTGATTGGGAACAATGGAATTAAACACTAAAGTGTTTACAACCTGAAATGCAATATATACTTAAGAAAATGAAGAATTGTATTATTTCATGGTGAAAATTGCCAAGTTTGCCATAGGATTCTGGTGGGTTATTGGCGGATTACAAAGTAGAAATCCGATCGTTACCGGAGTAATTTAAATCCGGAGCTTTACCATTGTCCGATTACTCACGTGCTTGTAAACTATGATCTGATTACTGACCAAATCTGATTATTAAGCGCATGGGAATGCACTTAGCATGAGGACATTTTGGTCCTCACATGTATAGAAATCCAAGGAAAACACACACGTCTTGAAATTTTTTCTTAGATGTTGCCTTTACTGAACAGTGCCTTACAATAGGGAAACACCCAAATGCATCCAATGATGCTTCTGGTTTGGTTTGTCCAGTTGCAAGTGGTTTAATGAGAGAAATGAGGTTGAAGAAGGAAGGAGAAGTATTAGTATGGTAGTGGAGTTTATTCTGATGCAGAAGCTGTGACAGTGCAGGGAGTGAAGCTATTTTATGTGATGTATGATTGTAAACACTCATTCATTTTAGCTAAGCATCTAACTGATGCTTTTGTGCTGTCTCAGTGAGTTCTTTTTTTTTTTTGTATTTTTTATAAAACGTAATGTACTTTTTTGGGTATCTCATCTGCAGCAACAGATCAGACCCCAAAAACTCACTGTATCAAATCCAACAAGAGCAAAAAAAGAGCATATGTAACATCCTATTACTCGCCTGTGTTTGATTTTCACTGACACTTCAACATTATGTAAATGATAATCAATATTCAATCAGTGATTGTTGATGGCTTGCGTCCGCCATGGGCCGGTGGGTCACGCTGTAAGAGATTGATTGACCTCCTTCTTATTGGCAGTGATCAATAAGAAGGATGGTAGGCTCAAATTCTAGACTGTTCAGTAGCATGTGCGTACACTGAACCAGTGTGGAAAATACTCACCTTGTAGTCTCGCCTTTTTCTAGATATTGATACAAACATGGTAAAGATTTAAACAGGTATTTATCTTTTTGAAAACTGCTCCTGAGAAAAACAGTATTAATGGCAGTTTTAGGTACTATATATATATGTATGTATATGTATGTATGTGTTTATGTGTGTTTATTTGTGTGTGTGTGTGTGTGTGTGTGTGTGTGTGTGTGTGTGTGTGTGTGTATATA
>JAUZST010008518.1:0-13518 GCA_034779995.1 Parotocinclus haroldoi
AACACTGCTTAAGCTAATTACACTTAAATTAAAAGTAACACACACGTACTCTATCACTGCCATTATCCAGTTAACAAGCAAAAAACAGGATGAAATGTACCATGTTATGCCAATTGGTAATCCTCATCGTTTACTTTTGCAAGCTTGCATGTTACACATTTCTTAGTTGCTTGAAGCGTGACGTGCTCCCACACTTTTGAGGATTTAAGCCGAACCTTGTGTTATCTGGGTCCATCATGTTTTGTTTATAGAATGTATGAACTTTTTAATGTTGTGGTCTTCGGACTCACTATATAATATGAATACTGTGGGTTAGTTTTAGTAATCATTCACAGAAATTTCCATACGGATAGGAGAAATTTCCGTGTCGCTTCGTTCAAGTCGTTCTTATTTATTTTTTCCAGCGTTTATGAAGCGTGACGTAAGTGGATATGTAAAGGCGAGTAAGACATAAATCGTGTGACACAATGAATCGATAATTAAATTCATTGCCAACACTCTTAATAATTGATTTTTAGCGATTTTATTGATTCATTGTTGCAGCCCTAATTGAAATTAATGAATTTCTGCATTAATGGTGCCATCATAGAACTGAAACTGACCTTTACTAAAGGCACTGACACACTGCCATATTAGGACAGACCCTGGATTTTGATCTTGTTGCTGATAACAGTCTAGATGTTTCTTTCTGTCTTTGATGTGAAAAACATGATGTGAATTTCTTCCAAAAATGAAATGGAATACTGATTTGTCTGACAACAATACACATTTCCATTGTGTGATGGCCCATTGCAAATGCCTCTGAACCCAGATAAATTGATGGTGCTTAAAGCATAAAACTTATTTTTTCACAATAAAGTTTAAAGTGGCATTTGTGAATAGATATATCAGAGATCTTCAGTTTAGGTTCGTGCCAAAGCCTATTATGCACTGAAATTCATCCAGGTTCCTTGAATTGTTGAATGATTTTATGCACATTAGATAGATAAATATACAAATTCTTGTAATTGATCAATCTTTTTTAACATTTCACTAATTGTCTCACATTTGTTTACAAGCTTCAGATCATATGTCCAATTTTTGCTTCTCAGTATCCTCAGATCATCTGGCCATTTCTGTCCTTTCCTGTATGCTACTTTTTTAAACCAAATTGTTGACAGCACATGCTTGAAATCGCATCTTTATTTAGAATTTTTTAAGTAACTCTGATTTGTGATTGTATAATGTAATGATTGTAAACATTAACAACAGTTGGGAAAATAAGTATTCGATACACTGCCGATGCCGATGGTGATTCACACCTACAAAGAATGGAGAGGTCTGTAATTTTTATCGTAGACAGAATCGAAAATGCATTTTATTCCATGAAATAATTATTTGATCACCTACCAACCAGCAAGAATTCTGGCTCTTACAGACCTGTTAGTTTTGCTTCATGCAAAAAGACCTATTCTGCACTCTTACCTGTATTGATTGCACCTGCCCATACAATCAAGTCAATTACACCCCAACCTCTCCACCATGTCCAAGAACAAAGAGCTGTCTAAGGACACCAGAGACAAAAATGTAGACCTGCACAAGGCTGGGATGGGCTATGGGACAATAGGCAGCTTGATAAGAAGGCTATAACTGTTGGCACAATTATTGGAAACTGGAAGAAACACAAAATGACTGTTAGTCTTCCTCGTTCTGGGGCTCCATGCAAGATCTCACCCTGTGTGGTAAGGATGATTCTGAGAAAGGTCAGGAATCAGCCCAGAAATGCACAGGAGGAACTGGTCAGATAGCAGGGACCACAGTCTCAAAGATGACCATTAGTAACACACTACACCGTCATGGACTAAAATCCTGCAGGACACGCAAGGTCTCACGCCAGCAAACGTCCAAGCCTGGTTGAAGTACACTAACGACCATGTGGATGCTCTAAAGGAGACATGTACATATGAGAAAGTCATGTGGTCAGATGAAGAAGGCGCTTTTTGGTATGAACTCCATTCGCTGTGTTAGGAGAAAGAAAATGGATGAGTACAAGCCCAAGAACACCATCCCAACTGTGAAGCATGGGGGTGTAAACCTCATACTTTAGGGGTTATTTTCTGCCAAAGGGGCAGGACGACTGTACCATATTGAAGGGAGGATGGATGGAGTTTTGCATCGCGAGATTTAGGCCAACTACCTCCTTCCCTCAGTAAGAGCACAGAAGATGGGTGATGGCTGGATCTTCCACACAGTAACACATACTTATTCTCCCCACTGTATTTAATTTAATTACAAGTCTACTCTGCTTTTTTGTACTCAAAATGGTTTCTAAGGATTTAGCCACCGTTATGTAAAATATGTAAAAAACAGTTCAGCATATCCAAAGTTGCTTGAAACTATAATGCCAGCTGTCTTGTGTACTACGTGTAAGTTGTGAATGTAACACATTTCTTTTGTGTTTTACAGGAGACAGTAGAATATGCCTTCTTGATCATTTTTACTATTGAAACCTTTCTGAAGATCATAGCATATGGCCTGGTAATGCACCAGAACTCCTATGTTCGAAATGGCTGGAACATGCTGGATTTTGTTATTGTCATAGTGGGGTAAGTATGTGCATTGGTGAGTGCTCACCTTCTCTATCACACTGTGTTGTTCTCAAGCTTACACTCTCGTTAAGAAATTATTAAATCATATTAAATATATCAGCAAACCTATTTTATGGCTTTACTCAATTAATGTGTTGTGTTCACTGGAGTAAGGAATGGGTGCCCCATTACGCTGACCAGAAAAAGCATTGGAAATAGAATCATGAAAATGAAATGAGAAATGAAAACAAACAAATAATAGATGAAAAGTTATTAAGCCATTCTCTAAAGATCATTGTTCTTAACAAACCCATTTGTTACAAATGTTGACACTAAGAAAATGAAAATTATTTATAATTGAGTTATTTTATAATTTAGCTAGTGTGTATAACTGTGTCTGCTTCTACACTGTACTATCAAATCTCCACCATAGGTTTGCTGATATGTTTTATATGCTTTGTACAATATGCCTAAATATGTAGTATTGTTGTTTTGTTACTTTGACTTAGTACCATTGTCTAATGTGTAATGATGTGCAATACTAATCAGCAATATATCAGCACAATGTGACAATTCAAAACAATGCAAAAATGCAGTTCGGATCTGTGTGAGGCATCATGGTGTCACTATGAGACCTGCACTTGAAAATAGGAGAATAAACAATCCTGGTGTACAGCTTGTTTTTTATCATCTTGTTTTTTAATTTTTTTTTTAAATAATCAGACTATTATGTAAATTCACTTTTACAGTAATTACAGTAATTGGGGAGCTCTTACAGGGAGTTACCTTCTGTCACTTTTCAAATCCCGATAATGTACTACATGTTATGTTTTACCTTTACGATTTTGTTTTAAAAATCTAGCATAGTCTAATGCTTATGCCATGTCTCCTAGACTCAGTGACAGCAGGTTGTCATAGTGATGCCTCCCACCATTTTATTTAAGTCTTTTTCTTGCTCAAACAGGCTAAATATATTTTGTGATAAGTATGGTGTTCTGGCACTCACCTTGCATTTTAACACCATTTCCCCATTACTGGTATTAGACCTATGTTGTAAGAGTGAAATCTGTAAGCTCCTTTCTTAGAATTTATTATGAAATAGATACTGTGATAGATTTTAACGAAAAGAGTCAAACTAAAATAAGAGCACTGCTCTTCTACATTGGGCATTAATGATAAGCCTAAAGCAACTGGTAGGCGGTTACAATGTTTGTAATAAAAATGTAAAGTAAATATAATTTGATCAAAACCACTTGTGCCATAATTACTATAAGAAACAAATTGTAACAGCATTTTACACTGATATTTGTGTCTTAATTATTGTCCTGTAGACATCAATATTTTCAATTAAGTATTTGTATAGTCATTCTTGACTTGAAAAGCTTTCTGTAATTGTGTGTTCTCATGTTGAAAAATGACTAAGAGAATTTGACCTGTGTGTCACTTCATACACAGTAGGTAAGGAAAGTATTCAGACGCCTTTGAAATTTAGCACCCTTTTCTTTCATTGCAGCCATTTGCTAAAATCAAAAAAGTTCATTTTATTTCTCATTTATATACACTCAGCATCCCATCTTGACAGAAAGAACAGACTTTGAAATCTTTTATTTTACTAAAATTTATTAAAAAGGAAAAACTGAAATATCACATATATTCAGACCCTTTGCTCAGTATTTAATAGAAGCCCCCTTTTGAGCTAGTACATCCATGAGTGATGGAATGATGCAACAAGTTTTTCACACCTTGATTTTGGGATTCTCTGCCATTCCTCCTTGCAGATCCTCTCCAGTTCCGTCAAGTTGGATGTTGAACGTCGGTAGACAGGAATTTTCAGATCTCTCCAGAGAAGCTCAACTGGGTTTAGGTCAGGGCTTTGACTGGGCCAGTCAAGAATGGTCACATAGTTGTTTCGAAGCCACTCCTTTGTTATTTTAACTGTGTACTTAGGGTCATTGTCTTGTTGGAAAGTGAACCTTCGGCCCAGTTTCTTCCAGGATAATGTCTGTACTTAACCTCATTCTTCTTTCCATCAATTGCAACCAGTCGTCCCGTCCCTGCAGCTGAAAAACACCCCCATAGCATGATGCTGCCACCACCAGGTTTCAATGCTGGGATTGTATAGGGCAAGTGATAAACAGTTCCTGGTTTTCTCCACACATACCACTTAGAATTAACGCCCAAAAGTTCAATCTTCATCTCATCAGACTAGAGAATCTTATTTCTTATAGTCGGAGAGTCTTTCATGTGTTTTTTGGCAAACTCTATGTGGGTTTTAATATGTCTTGCACTGAGGAGAGATTTCCATTGGGCCACTGTGCTCTCACCAAGGCTCTTCTCCCACGATTGCTCAGTTTGGCTGGACGGCCAGGTCTAGGAAGAGTTCTGGTCATCCCAAACTTCTTCCATTTAAGGATTATGGAGACCACTGTGCTCGTAGGAACCTTGAGTGCTGCATAATGTTGTTTGTAACTTTGGCCAGATCTGTGCCTTGTCACAATTCTGTCTCTGAGCTCCTTGGGCAGTTTTCTGTTTCAGAAGTGGTACTTCTTATGAATGCCTTGCGTAACATTTGTAAAGATATATTTAGTGATAAAATTACTTATTTGATGATACTTAAAACGTTATCTATAACAGGTAGCACAGTAGGTAACACTGTCACCTCCCTATGAGAAGGTCCCGGGTTCAGTCTCCACGAGGTGGTCTGGGTCCTTTTTTATGTGCAGTTTGCATTTCCTCCCTGTGTTTACATGGGTTTTCTCTGGGTGCTCTGGGTGGGTTTTCTCCCACAGCCCAAAGACATGTGTGGGAGAGTGTGTATGAGTGTTATGTGTTCGGCCTCTTTTTACCACCCATTTTGCATTTCACATACTTAGAAACATAAAATATATAGTAATGTTTGTAAGTTACTGCTCAATGTTGTTTTGAAAGAGTATTAATAAGAATTAATATGGGAACAAGGGAAGTATTAAGAAACAGTAACCAAATTATCCCTTACGTCTTTTTAAAATATTTACCAGTGAGGTCACACAGTAATAAACTGCTTCACACAAATAAGGGGATATTTCAGTTTGAAATATTAGTATTAGTGTCTGGGAAGCCAGATGTCACGGAAATGAAGACATTAATCTATTTATACACAAACGTAACTTTTTAATGACCTATATTGATTAATCATTCACAAGACAGATGAAGGTGTGTCCATATTTGACTGGTAATATTTGTGCAACTCATAGTTCTATTGCAGGTTAATGTTTAACTTCATTGTATTAATTACAATATTTTTATCGTTAGCACTTGGTTAGCTACTTGTTGCGTTTCGTAGAAAATACAGCTTCAGTACCAGCATGTGTATTATATCATCATCATTGTTGTAAGGGTTCCAGTAATTCTGGAGTTGACTCTAGATCCTGTTCTGTACTTGTTTCCAGGCAGGAGTGTGGAAAGGAGGGTGTGCACGTTGTGACAGCATCAATCCCTGAGTGGTGCTACGAAACTACATCACCCAGAATGCACTGTGAGGTCATTCTTTAAATAACATATCCTTTTAGAACAGCTTCCAGTCTAGTACTGTAATCTTTCCATTAGATCATGGAACACATCCATGACATGATGAATCAACCATGAAAATAATACCTGAGATCAGTTGCACTTGGGGCGTGTCTCACAGTCTGCATTCCAGTTCATCCCAGAGGCGTTGTGGTCAGGGCTCTGTACTGGCCAATCAGGTTTTTCTTCAATATATTCAGCCATTTCTGTACTGACCTCGCCTTGAGAACAAAATGCCTGAACCAAGTCTTGCACTGCCATTATGAGGGCTGGTTGCTGTGGATTGTTCTACTTATAGGATCAAAACTGTGCTGTTTTTTTGCACATTTAATGGTCAGCTGATGAAGTTGGATTCTTTTAGAGCATGTGCTTCCACTGGCAGCCTTACACCACTACAGCAAACATGTCATTTTGCGTGGATATTTCAGGCACATCTGCTGCTGCCTAATTATAGAAACCAAACCCATAAAACTGCTGACGTTTGTTCCTGGGGCAGTTTGTAATATTGTAGATTATGTTGCAAAACTGAGGAGCGATGAATTTGATGTGGCAAATGATTGAGCAGTCAGCATTCCTGTTCTGTAAGATTATTTATCAGGTGACATCCTATGACTGTGCTATGTAGGAAGTCATTAACCAATACCTCTAATAAGAAAGTAATGCATGTTTCGACACTGGACTATGGACCAGAAGGTCCAGGGTTCAAATCCCACCTCTGCCATGCGGCCACAATTGAGTCCTTGAGCAAGACCCTTAACCCAACATTGCTTGAATTGTAAGAGTGTACGAGTTGTAAGTCGCTCTTGATAAGGGCGTCTGCTAAATGTCATAAATGTAAATGTAATCATCGTAGAGCCTCAAAGACAAGATATCAGATATCACTGAGATGTACAGACGAGAGAGATTCTTCTCCTGGTGTCTATCTGGGAAGGCTATTTGTACTGACAATATACTGTATATAGTGGGGGGGGGTAATGGTCTGATCACATTTTTATGTGTGTGTTGCTCAGCTGGGGAAGAGGTTCTGCTGGAAAACCTCAGATCCTTTCATTCATGTGAATTGAGACGGATCAGCTATATAAACATTGTTGCAGATCAATACAACCCTTCATTATACACTGCAAATTTGTTCAGAAAATGTCAGAGTTCAAAGAGTGTTAGGCTCCTGTTTCCAAGATCTCAATCTCTGGATCTCTGGTGCCTTTTTAACCTGGTTTCCTTTTGGAAAGAACCAATGGATTTTCTTAAGGTTACTGAGATTAAAGTTAGGTGTTGGTCATTCATAATTGTACATAATCTCCAGTATTCATTATGTCAAGCACTTAGGTGGGAACATTTAGATGCATAATCTGTTGCGCTGTTAAACTCTCTATCCACATCACCTGTCAAGTCAGGTCAAGTAAAAACAATTGTATTTATATATTATACAGCCCCTATACTGAGCAAGCCTGCAGTGGCATTGGGACGGAAAAACGTCCTATATGTGATAAGGAAAAAACTAGCCTAGTACAGACTAGAAGACATGTAAGAATTAAACTAAATTACCTAAACAATTTATAACAACGTTAAAAAAATAAAATATAGACCATATTACTTTGAAGAATGTAATAACATAGACTATACAACAACATAATATGTAATACATAAAAATATAGATATAATTCAGAATATGTGCGTAGTACGGCTTTCTCTGTGCTGAGTTCAGTCAATATAATTTAACAATTGTGACAGTCTATCGTCTTAGAAGAGTTGTTCCAGTACTGGAGCAATGCAACCGCACTCGTAAGGCACAGCCACATTTTCAACCACAAAAGGATAAAATAGTACAGAGTCAGACATTTATTTATAAACATGTTTGTTTAAACTTTTTAATAAAAAGTATTTGAGAAAAATGTGTTTCGTGTAAATGTTTATGGACTTTCAACAACGGACATGAAACAAGTTCTGGCACAACAAAATAAAAGTGGTGGTTGCTTTACCTTTATAATCATTTAGATATCTGGTAAACATTTGTAAATAATGAATCATATGAATCAAGTTTAAGCGACTTAATATCAAAAAACACATACAGTAAAGCTTTGTTAAGATGCAATTGCTGTATTAAACGTTAAATGTGGTTAAACATATGTTGCTATAGGATTGTCATCATGATTAGTAAAATTACAAATATGCAATGATAAACTTGTAAACTGATTTTTAAAGAGTATTGCTGTTATAGACTCCTATTTCAACTCTTAGGAGGATTTACATGTTTGATGGCGGCTCATTGCCAATACCCTGTTGGAAGCAGAAAGGAATGTCTGTACCTGGGGGCCTCTGGATTACTAACGTGTTACTACAAGCCTCCATCAAGACTGCATACAAGGACAAACAGTAAGAGATCACCTCTCATTAAACCAGGGAAAATCCTGTGATTAACTTTCACAGATTTCAAAACTGGATTCTTGGTATCAGGGATTTGCCGAGTTTGATCTGATAATTATAACAAGGACTTGTAATGGGAAATAGGAAGAAATAAAGCCTCAATGAAAGTTAGCAAAACGAGTTCAAATAGATAAAAAAGATGTTTATCTAATTCTATTTCTGGGTAGCCTGAGCTCCCCTGAGCAACCCTAAGGCTCTGCGCCTGCATAAGCTTAATAGAGTTGAGATTGTGTTTCTTAGCTGATTTATGCATTATTAAAAATGCCAGAGGTATTTTATATGGCATGATCATTGCTACTCTGATTATAATTAGACATCCAGTTACTTTGGTCATCACCACTGCATATGAAAAACACAATGTAATGTACGAACAAACACTGGCAGAAGTATTAAAGAGCTCAACAGCTTTCAATGTCAAAATGTCATAATTAATTTGGTAATCCTCTGAGAATAGAAAACATGATATTAGACCAAGGATGACCAACGTTTGTGTATAAAAAGGTATATTCATTCACAGTAGGAAATTCCTACTGAAAAGAAAAAGAACAAATACAATTGTGTGGTCAGTTAAAAACCGGAGAGTTTATTAAAGAGTTCCACTTCAGATACCTAAAACATGTCTATTAGTAGGACTTAAAAACATTATACTCTACTAGCGTACTAAGCAGTATGTTAGCAAAGTATACTAGCCTCCTATGCTTTACAATAGCCTGCGGTTTAAGAATGGGCGGTTCCCTGGCGTCGGTTATCTGCTCACTGCGCATGCGCTGTCGGGCTTCTCAGGTATTTTTTACACATAGGTGTGTCGAGGATACGTAATCACGGTCGCACTAGCAGAAAACGGCACTTGTTTTTGTTTAAGCACCATTTCCAGATGATGACACATCGTCCGAGACCTGGCTTTTACCGCCAGGAGGTAAATAAAACCGTATGGGAAGTTCAAGACCGATATAAGGACTTAAAGCAGGTCGGGACAGGGGCGTACGGGACAGTATGGTAAGTAGCAGGTCCCACCACATTGCAGACGCGTTCAAGTTAGTTAGGTTTCAGACTGTGCAGCTTACATTGATAGAATAAAGAACAACTCACGTTATCTTATTCTTTTAAAGTGGCTTTTTTAAGGATATTATTAAATCTGTTTCCTGTTTCACTTCACTGCAAATGTTACTGCCCTCAGATAAGAGCTTCACTATCACACCTACCAACTCAGTTACACCTGGATTATTACTTCTTTACATTGTTTGCGTTTATCTAAAATCAGTTTTCAAAGTGTAGCTTAGAGTAAAAATTTGATTTTCCTAGTATTGCGCAGTGCGTTTGTAGTCTGCTTGCTGTACTTAGGCAAGCGCTGAATTTAACAGGGCACAGGGGCACCCCTCTACTCCAAATCAGTCATCAGGCTAAACTGTGCATGGAAAAAGAATTCTATATTGAACGATTTAACATTAAAATAAGGAATTAATGAAAAATAAAGAACAAATCTGCACTTCACCTTTCCACTGAGTTGCTTTTAGATACTTGTGGATGTTCAGTACTCGATGAGAGGAAATCAAGAGAAACTGGCAAGATTTTGGAAAGATTATCGGGCATTCTGGGAAATGTAGTGCCGTTAGTGAATTTGCGTCCTGCAGTCCTGCTCAAATATCCAGGATAAAATTGGCTTGTACCCGAGTTATGTTAGTGGGGCACAACAACATTTTAATGGTGGTACTCCCCTGATATTGCAGTTTGCTTGGTTTGTATACTTTTTACATAATTGTTTATTTGGTTCACTGACTTTTATTTTATAAAAATAAATTAAGAATGAACAGGCACGTCGCATTATATTACAAAATCTGTTTTATTTGGAATTTTATTCACGCCGATGTGAAAAAAATGTCAGTTGGTGTGCATTTTAGGTCATGCAAATTAAGTGTTACTTATATCTTAATTTTAAAAAGTGTATAAGCAACATTTTAACCTAAACATTTTCAAACATCATGCAATACATCAGACCAAATTCTGGTTTAGTTATTTAGAATAGTTTAGTTATTCTAGTAGAGTTATTTTGTTACTCTCCCCTCATTTTATTTCTGCTTGTCCCAGTCAGGGTCACACGTAGCTCCTGCACCTATACTAGAGAACACAGGGTGTAGGCGTAGTGGTTTAGTTTCAGGGGATGATCCTTCCCATGTAAGATCAAGACTGAAACTTGGGTAAGCGTTATGGTTATGGTTATGGCTACTATATTAAAACTGCTGAGCTGGCCAGTTTCTACTGCATTGGTTGTGTGGTTTTGCATTTGCAACTGTCAGCTACATTATGTTGATGTTAGGTTTTTAGTAATTGAAAAAAGTTGTTTATCGTTCATTAATAAAAATGAATGTAATATTAGGAACCACTAAGGCAGTTAGACCATGCAAGTAAGGTATTAAACATATAGTTCATATAGTTCTGTAGATTTATTTGGTTTTTAAAAGGACTAGGATTTCCATTCTTCAAACATAACATGCAGTAAAACTGATCAGCTTTAAAATGATCACTGAATCACTATCACTTAAACACATGTTTTTTTAAAAAATATGGTATTTCCTACTTGCAATCTGTATTTTTTTCCTGTCTGCTCAGTGTGTTAATGTTTGTTTCTGGTTGCATAAGTAGACTTGCAGTACTGCTAAGCTTATTTATTTATTCAAGCCATGTAATAAATAAATACATGTAAAGTATGTATGGCAAATACATTCCATGTCTATAACAGAAAATGAATTCTAAGAGATTTTACTCTCCTGTAACTAATGGCACAAAATATGTTAAGTAGAGCTAGTGACTATAGTGCACAGCTCGCACCCTACCTTCACCCTACCTTCACCCTCCCTTCACCCTACCTTCACCCTACCTTCACCCTGCCTTCACCCTGCCTTCACCCTTCCTTCACCCCAGCCCTAATTTAACCCTGTATCTTCTGAGTGTAAGACATTTATGTTGTCTATGACATTTTATATTTTATCAAATATGACCTGTGAAATTTTAGACATATTAGGAATTTACTTCCAAACAGGCATCTACATCATATTTACAACCGCATATTATAAAAGTTATGGAACATGCATATGAAATAACAAACTGTGCTTTGTCTGTTTACTTTCATTTTTATTTCATTGTGGACAATATGAACCTGAAATATTTCCTGTTTTTTCTCTGGTCAACTTCGTGTCATTTGATAATAACCATCCATTGCTTCATTTCATGCCTGCAGTACAATCAAAAATGTTGGGACAAGGGCGAGTAGTGAATTGAAAAACTAAAGCATGATGTGATTTCAAACAGGTGAGGTCAACAAATTATTGTACTCATGATTTGTTACAAAAGAAGCATCCAGGAAAGGCTTTTGTTTTTTGTGGAGCAAAGGTGGACAGAGGATCTCCAGTTTGTCAACAAATGTATGGGAAAATGATTGAAATGTTCAAAACAATATTCCTCATAGATACATTGGAATTGATTTGCTTTTTTTTCTCTACAGCACAATAAAGTTTAAGGAATCAGGAGGAATTTCAGTGTGTAAAGGCCAAAGGTGCAAGCTTAACCTGAACGTCATGATCTACAATCAAGAAACACCATTCAAAAATAGTTTATATAAACGCCTGGGGTTGCTTTGGTAAACAACTATTGTAGAAGCACTACAATACAGAGTTACATTCTGAAATACCACTTAAAACTTTACTGTGCAAAAAAAAAGAAAAAAAGATGTTAACCATGTCCAGAAGCGACATCAACTTCTCTGTCTTTGGGCTCAGAGGCATCTAGGGTGGACCATCACACAGTAGAAACATGTATTGTGTTTTTTGGGGGAAAATGGATGCTGTGTGCTCTAGATCAAAGACAAAACAAGGACCATCCAAACTATTATCAGCAAGAAGTCCGAATGCCAAGGTCTGTTATGATATCGGGTCAGTTCTCTAGGCAAAGGTCGTTTACACTTCTGTAATGCAGAATTTATGCAGAAAGGTACATTGAGATTTTAGAGCAGCATAAGATGCTTCAACATGTCATCTTTTCCAGATACGTCCTCATTACAAAGGCATGGTTGCAGAAGAAAAGGGTAAAAGGACTGAACTGGCCAGCCTGCGGTCCTGACCTGTCCCCGATAGAAAATGTGTGGAGAATTTTGAAACAAAAAAAAAAAATGTAATGACGACCCTGTACTGTTGCACATGTTAAGACATGTTTGCATGAAGAATGTGACAAAATAACGCCTGACATACTGTAGAGTGTAAGGTGGTACATGGTTTAGCGTCCCAATTCTTTTGGAATGTGTTGAAGACCTGAAAATAAAAAACTGATGTTTGATGAACTGCAGTTGACCAGATAAAACGTGAAATATCTCAGGTTCCTACTGTCTGCAATGAAATAAAATTAAAAGTGAATGTAAGGAGGTCTGTAGTTTTTTTATGTGCATTTTCCATACTCTCCCAACGTGATGTGTGGTTATAAAACACAAACAGCCCAAAACTGCAGAAACTGGGGGAAAATTAGTTTAATTTTGTAAGATTTTTTGATACTTTATATGGACAATATGGATACTTTTTCGGTATTGTTACTATTACTCCTGCCACCTTTGTTTGCAGGATTTTGGTTTCCATCCTAGACTTTCCCGTTAACTAGCATATTGATTCCTCTCAGCTGTTCCACATTTCTTTGTTATGCCCTTTAAATTTATTGAATTTAAATATTTAAATCTCTTGTCTGAAGTGGTCAAGATTTTATTAAAAAAAAAACAAATAGTAATAATCTGATATGATATGATATAACACACTGAACTTTACATATAAAATAATATTTATAAAAAATTAATAATAATTCTGAATACAGTGGAAACTGCTACTGTGGAATGCAAACACTTCTTTCAGCTTCGAAAGGGCTGTTCAGCCAGACACACACACACACACACACACACACACACACACACACACACACACACACACACACACACACACACACACAC